>VZTO01008533.1:27176-51790 GCA_013400615.1 Syrrhaptes paradoxus
TGTATCCTTGAGGTGGGGGTGGGGGGGACAGACACACAAACCCATCATACTACCCTTCATGAAAAGCCAGTTCCCTTTGCAATAAGAGATCTCAGATTTGGCTGTAAAGGTATCCTAAGTGAGTTCTATAATGTCTTACCAGCATCTTGGATTCAGAATGTCAACTCTCACTGAACCATGAAGGCAGCTTAATAGCAAACTAGATTCTGCAAAAATCTGTTTGCATTAAAAAACCCACCAAAATTAACAGACTGCTTTTCCTCAACAATGGATTTCTCACTCAGGATGCAGGAACAGTTCTGTTCCTTTTTACCTACATAGAAAATTTCATATGAAGTTCAGGCACAATAATTAGGAAAAGAGATGCAAACTAGTGTCTTTCTCCAATTAACTATGCAAATTACACTCTTTCTTCAATTCCATTAGTGGTTGTGGTAGAGAAAATCACTTCTGATTTTTAGGCAAAGGACTAAAACCATGTTGTGTGACACAAGGGGGACTACATAAGAAAAAGCACCTATTCCCAAGACACAACTTTTAAGCCCTATTTACAATACAAGTGTATAAATAAACTAGCAAGAAAAAATACTAATTTAAAATGTATTCTAATAAATATTTTGCTTCTCCTTTGGCAAAAGAACTCTCAAGAAAAAAAAAAAAAGGCCCATAACAAACATTCATAGACACAAAGCAGTAGCTTGTGCAGCAGGTCACATTCTAAGTTTCCTAGTTTCTGGGCCTCCAGAAAGATTGCTTTCTCTTTGCCAGACAGTGCTTTGATATGCTTATCATTCATTTAAAGCTATTTATGGATGGATATATAATCCTGTCTAAACAGACTAAAAAAAAAAATTAAATCAATCCACCAGCATTTACTATATTAAATCATGTGCTCATTAGGAAACACTTCTGGAACATCAAACCTACCCATTAACAATTGCTGTTGGGGAAAAAAGGCTAGGGTAGGATCACAGACAAGTTCCTTTCTTCTCTCTCTCATTTTTGTGTGTGAGAGAATTTTACAAGCAACCGTTTTCCAGCAGTTGACCATGAAATGGATCACGTTTTATTTATTCTGCACAAATGGCAAGTCACAGCAAAGTGTAGCCTTGGGATTAATCAGTGGACTTTTATCACTGGGGCACCAGTTGGGCTTTGGTTCCTCTCAGAGTGCCTACAAATCATGCTTATTAGGTGCCTGCCTGAGACATACATCATTTAACTTGGCTGGCCTCACGCATAATAAATGGAAGACTGTACAAAGGGGATGAGCTTCCACAGAGCGGGTCAACTAAGGCTTGGATATAAAGGGTGAAAATTAGAATGTCTGAGAGAAGCTTAGTGAATAACAGTCAGCTATGCTGTGAAAGTCCAGTCTAGAAAAGAGAGTTACAGAGCCTGGAGGCACTGAACTGCCTTGATTCCTGGATAGAAGTCTGACATTTATATAGCCAAGTGCTGGTGCTGGGGGTCATACAAGTTGCAGCTTTCCCACTTCCACTCAGTAGAATAAAAGGAGCTACTATGGAGAAGAATCAAAAGCCAACACAAACATAATAGAAAACTGATATCGGTTAAGATTATTTGTAATTGATGTCATGATGTCATCTCTCTTCTAGATGGTGAGCAGGAGCACGTGGCCTAAACGAAACTGACCTGGAGATGTTCAAAGCTACAACATCAGTGATATGTCAGTGATTTGGTCTTTCTGGAAATATTGGCGGAAGAGGACCTTAACATTAGCAATCCTGAAAAGACAAGGCACATTTTCTGGTCCTGTTAAAATGTGCCCAAATTTGGCCCAATTCAAACCCATGAAACAGTCAGGTTTAGATATGCTGAAGCTCTAAGAAATTTAGCTTTTTCCACATTTCATTTACACTGCACAGCTCCCCTTCCACTGATGCTAACATGGCAAGTTCAAATCCCAGTTGCTTTATTTTCCAGTTCACCAATCCAGATGCTTCTCTACGCTGCCTGCAGAATAGGTGTCCCCACTGCAGTGCTGTATGACTCTCCACAGAGAATAACAGTTTACTGCTGCTACTGTCAGGGATAGTAACACTAGCTGCAACAAAATAACAAAGACTGTAAATCTGACAGTGAAACTTTGGATTCAAACCCTACACGACATGCAGTGTGCCATAATGGTTCACGAAAATAGTATTTATTTAATTATTTGGAAAGTGCTTCATTTGGTTGGTACATGATACATAAATTTGCAGAGTCCATTTATGGCATTTAGGATTCCTGTGTTCCTGACTTTGCTGTATAAGTTTTCCCTGCTTACACATACAGTTCCTATACTGTCTACGAATTAAAAAAAAAAAAAAATAGGCTCAGTATGGGTACGAGGTATATATAAATGCAAACAATTCCCATTTGGAAAAATAAGTATTACAGCAATATTACTTAGTAACTACTGCATGAACATGATGGATGTGTTTTTGCTTCCCTTTACACATTATCCATTTGATTCCTTTAGCCTCTTGTCAATACTCATATTCATGGCAGCTCCTTCTGTTCAGTGAGCAGAAAGGAAAAGTATTTTTCTTTGAAGCTGATGTGAACACTGCTCAATAAATCATTCAGCAAGTACTACTGCAGCTTAGTCATCCTACAGGCCATATTAGACCTAGGATCCTTGGATCTATAGCCAAAATGAGCCTTAGTATAGAGTGTCATCTGTAGTTAAGATAAGCAGCAGCTTGCAGAGTATTAAGGAAAATCCTATACTCTGATCTGAAGTATATTATAATAGGATGTACTTAATATTCAATAGAGCTCTTTCAACATGCTTTCATTTTAAATACAGTTAAATGTATTGCAGTCTCATATTTATCTCTCTGGAGAGCCTGAGAATATTTTCTCCATTGTACTGCAAATGGAAAAGAATGCTCCAGCATCCTGACACATTCCTTTGGAGATTTTCAGTGCTTTAAATCAAAGCACCAAAACAAGAGTTTATTGTAGCAACCCAGAGGGAAGCATCATCTCCAGTATCCTGATTCTTTGCAGCTGCTCATTCAGCATGGATGCAACCTGGTTATTAACAGTAACAAAGCTATCAAGTGGGGACTTCTTTTGGAAGAAAGACCAACGATATGTCTGCACTGCATACTCTTTACATGTAAGAGGTATCCATAAAAATTTTGGGGAATGCATATCCAGATGCATACCTACTCACATATTCTCATTTATATGTACAAAGTTTTCATTGCAGGAAATAAAATGTGTAAGGTGAAAAAGGCCATCAAGTTGAAGAGTCAAGAGTTCAGCATAGGCAATAACAGAAGTCTTAATTCAGCTCCACTGTACAGAGAAGTTGTGATATAGTTATTATATGCATACAATTTTTCAGTTGGACCCCTGTCTCATTCAGCATTCAGGATAAACAGAGCTCAGAGCAAGTTATTATAACCCCTGGGTTATGCTTACTCAAATTTTTGCCCTTGGCCTTGTTAACTACACAGCAGACTTTCCTATGCTGAGTACAGAGTTGCTGATTTTCTCCTGGTTGTTTCTACAGTACTCTCCCCTGATCACCTGAGCTATTTCAGTCAATTTTGTTACTGTCCCCATTTTTCAGATAAGGGAACCAAGGCACAGTGGAAGTGAAAAACACAAGAATTTATGGCCTAAATTGAAACACAAAATTTAATTTATCAGATTATGCAGCCTTTCAAAGCACTTTGTATTTCAAAGCAAAACTCTACTAGACATCAGCTGAGGTTGTGAGAGCTCAGCACTTTTACAGCACTGAGGTTTGTACAAAATAAGACCTACGATAAGTGACTACTACTTATCAAAATCTAAGAAACTTCTCCAGGTTATTTTGTGGCCGATGCAGGAACAGACTACAAGGGATAAGAATGGCATTTATTTGCTTTATCTGTGACACCATTCTTCTAACAAACCCTTCATCCTTTCACCACACACCTTCTCATTTCTGCAACAATGAACTATACAACTTCCATTCCATGTACTTAATGAGGCTGGAGCCTTTTGGAGGAAAAAAGCATGTAATAAAATAGTGCATTATAGTGTTTGTGCACATGAATATCGATTAAGATTGCAGAGAAAACCGACAGCAGTATTTCTTAACTTTTGACTGCCTAACTTCTGCAACATTAGCATTGTTTTAATGTATGAAATTACACTTAAAAGTTGCTGGGCTTTTAACATAATTTTCTTTAGGCAGAACAACACATAATAGTGAGAGCTTCAGGTATAGCTCAGTACAAGCTTCTGCTGCTTGAATTAATGAAGCCACAGAGGTAGCAGGCCATTATTTCTCAGGAGGACCAAGTAGTAAGGGTGTTTGGAAGACAGACCTTCAAAGCAGTAGAGGACATTAATCTTAAGAGTTCTTCATCATTTTCCAAATGCCTCAAGTTTTAGGGGAAATATAATCTTGAGTATTACTTCCTTCTGTACTTTTTAGTCTTTCTTTCACACTTAGTATGATTCCCGGTATGTGCAAGGAGCAATTGCAGGCAAAGTTCTGATCAATCAGTGTAATCCTGGGACTGCACATATTCAGGGACATTTGGGGGAGACTGAACTGATGCTAATTTCAGCTTGAGTGGTGCAATTTTCATAAAATTAAAAATACTGGAATACAGATCTTCCTACAGAAAACAATCACAGATCTTTCCAGCAGTACTACCAATATCAGATTAAGTATATTACTTAATCTACAAAAATTAAGAAATCAAATTTAGGAAAACAGAGAGGCATGTTTTGATGTACCCCTAACTTAGTAACTTTGCGATTTCATCAGAGATGACATGATGTACCTTTGCTTTCCATCTTTTTTTTTTGTTCTGTTTCTGAAGTAGCACTGCAATCTTATACTTTAAAAGAAAATCTAAGTAGCAATAACGAAGCACCTTGCAGAAGAAATTTTTAAAAAGAGAGAGAAGAGAGAAAGAAAGTGAAAGAGAACAAGGCTTGTCTATACTTCTGATAAAACTTCCATATCAGAATCAATCCAAAACTTCTGCAGTTTATTCACTGCTGTTCATGATAGATTTATGAAGGGTATAGACATTATTAACTCTTGTAAACAAATGACTCTTCAGGTACACATCTAAGCTGTATGAAAACTATGGATGGTGCCAATAACTCTGGTACTCAAAAACACATCCTATTAGATTATCACAACTTAACTGAAATCAGAAGAAGCAGAATGTATGATGGGTTGTTAGAACATCATTCAAATGCTTCTGTTCAGAAATGCATACAATGTCATGAGACATACATTTTCTTATAAAACCCTACATCTCACACAGAAAACAATTCACCTCTACTTCCACATACACAAAACATCCATCTTAGCAGCTGGAGAATGCTGCCAGGCAGCGATGTGGGCCATAAGGAGCTTAGCAGTTGCATTCCTCTCCTGCCTCTCCCCTGCAAATACTCTTGGACCCAGTTAAGCAAAGGAAAACAGAGGCAGATTGTAAGACAAGCCATAGGGCGGGAAGTTATTCCTGATGTAGAAGCATGTCTTTAACAAATGGAAAATAGTGGTATGATATGCGATACAATTTTATTTTCCTTTCAAAGTTATGGAAGCAAGCATCCAGAGTAGGATTGAAAAAAAATCACACGCATGTGATACTAGCCCTCATCCCCAGCTGACAGCAATGGAGAAATGAACCATTCTGCAGACACAGTATCATTCTCTGTGCACAGGCTGTTCCCACCCCACACCAGTTTGCCCCACTGCACTCCCAGGAACCAGCTGAGGCAGGAAGGGCTGCCATGCTTGAAGCGGCTGATCAGTACAAGCTGCTCCTGCCTCAGTACAAGTGAGAGGCTCTCTCAGCTCCTGCAAGCACTTGGAAAGCCACTTCCTGCCAGGGAACAGTGGTGGAACAAAGCTTTTCAGCATAAAAGAGTGGTGGCCTGGTGTACAGCCTCCCATGCCCCACTTTGAACACTACTTACAGCCACGTTCACCTGGCCCTGAATCTCATTCTCTCTCCAGATGGTGATTAGTGCCCACACATTGGTCTCAAGCCATAAGGCAGCATGTTCACAGGAAGGCCTGTAGTGAGATGTTAGCAGTTGAAAGGAAGCAGAACCAATCATTGCAGAAGGAGCAGACAGCTGAGAGAACAGCATGAAGCTGTGCTCCATGGTCTGAGCGGTGCTGCCTGCACAATTAAGCAGCTTCCAACAAATCTGACCTCTGTTCAGCCGACTGCAGAAAGCAGACAAAAAGTCTCCTCCCCAGGAATGACTGCTCTGTTCTGCTACAGCAATGCAGAAATCAGCTCTACTGTAGGGGTTGTTCCATCACTGAAGCCTGTTCACCTTTATAAAGCACAGCAGAAGACTTCACAATAGTTTTTACTCAAAATCTAACCCCACTGGCAATGTGATTATTAATAGAATGACCCTCCTAGGATATATATGTGTAAAAAGAACGAATCATGGTCAGGGCACTGGACTGGTATGGACAAGGGCTAAGGAGTGAAATATTGTCACTGTTGCTAAATAGTCAGTGTTGATATCACAGGAAAGACAGACAGAGATGAAGGTTTAAATACAAAGGTTTATGAGTACTCTGATCACACCCCAAAGTACTTCATCCATCTCCCGCAAACTTCAGCTGGAACATAGTTGACATAATGATACTGTTCATGACATTCCTCATGAATCCAATTAATTTTAAATTAAGTGCAAGGCCAAAACCTTGTATTCAACCTATAATTCAACGGAAGTGGTATTAAGAGAGAAATCAATACAGCACCGGATTGTAGCAGTTTGTATCATGGGAAAAGTGGTGCACAGCATTTTGAACTCACCATATCTTCTGTAAGCTTTGACTCCCCTGGTCATTAATATGAAAATTACCATGACTGAACTTCAATAAAAAAAGAAAAGAAAATGCAATTTGTAGAGAAGACTGTTTCTCACAAAAAAAAAAAAAGAAAAACAGAATCTAAACCCCAACAAATCCAGGTAAAGATAGCTTATCATATTGTCTTCAGATTGAAAATGGAAGTGCTACATGTGAGTACCATGTGACTTCCTTTCTCTACCACTACCATCTTAGCTTTTCTGGAGTTCACTGTCAGTCTGTTTTTCTTCAGCCAAGTGCTGATCTCAAGTGTTACAGGTACCTAGAAGTACCTGCTGTTTGTTCTAGGTATAAAAACAAGTTATCTTTCGTCCATCACTGCCATTTTAGTCCATATTGTGTTAAAACTGTCACTGGCGGTGTGACAAAGAATTGGGAGAGAAGAGACAGAGGATGGTGGCTGCAAAGGTAGATAACAGGTGAAAACTTGGAGAAAATAACAGAGCTGTGTTACCCTATTAAGACATTAAAAAGCCACAGGACACGAAGGCCCATCCAATTATAAAAACAAAAACAAAGCATGAAAATATAACAGAGGACAGAGAAAGAGGAAAAGTATGACTAATCAAAAAGGCACAAAGAATGGCCCAAAAGAAATTCTAGCAAAGTGGTTTCATTTCATATTTAAATTCCTAAATCAGAGGCAATTTTGAGAACTGGTGAAGTGAGTAAATCAATACTCTACGCACTCCGTGCCTTCAATTATCAGGACATTTTACATATAATTTTAGACTATCATCTGTCTCTGTTTAAACAATTGGGACTGGATTCCCATCTGTGTTCAAAGTTTGTTCAGGTCTGACAGTCACACAGGTGAAAAATTAAACTTCCTAATGTCTATACTTCCTGTACTACACTTCCTATGCCCCAAAAATCACAAACAAGACAGAGCTGCTGATAAGCCCTGCCTCCCCATGTCAGGTATATCTGAAGATGTCTGCTGTTCTATTTAAGGACTCCATCAGTAAACAGCCCCATGCCACCTGCCATCAATCACTGGAAAGCAATTTACAGAACAAGGATGGCTTAGAAATTATAAAAAGGACTAGAGTATTTTACAACCTTTAAAGTATTTTATGCCACAATTTAATATTCTTGCTGTACTTTGTATCCAAGAAAAGATAGGTGTCTCAAATAAGGTTCACTTACTCCAGAAAGCCCCTGATGGGGCTAGAAGCTGAGTGGTAACCACTGAATATATACCTCCTTATGCAATGCTTTCTGTTCAGTATGTGATACATACAGCATGATTCAACAGAAGCTGTGCTCCATTCAGTATGCAGTAGCTGTTTCTATGGATTCAGATTCCAGTTTGTGCAGAGTTCATTTCAAAATACAGTTTGTGCTTTTCTGAATAAACAGGTTTGAATTAGGTCCCTAGTTCTGCCTTTATAAACCCAACTATAGTACATAATAGGATTATTTACCACTCTTATAAAGTGACAAGTGTCTGCTACACAACTATTTGGGAATTATACAGTTTGAATGCCTTCAGTTAAAAGCCAGCCTCCAGCCTCCATATTTTTGTAAGATCAAAGCTGGTATTCTTTGTTTAGCGCCTGTTCAGAAGGAAGATGTCAAATCTCAGCCGGAGTTTTTCTGCATTCAGACTTTAACAGCCACTGATTATCCCCTATCACAGTTAAACCTGCTGGAAGCTGTTTGGAAAAATCCCCCTGTAGCTTCCTTTCCCTGTGCCTGCCTCAAAGTGCCGTGTAAGATACCACGGTAACCCCCAGCCCAGAAGGGAGCTCAGGCCAGGGCTCCCCATAACCTCTGGCTGTGATGGAGACCCCCCAAAAATTAACACAGCATGACTTCATACCGATTTCTTCCAGGATTCGTGCACATACAAATCAAAGAGGAGAAGCAGGTCACGTGGCCCTCCGTTTGCTTCTAAATTACTACCTTTTTTCCCCCCATGAATTCCAGAAACATGTACTCCTCTTGGAGAGACTAATGGAGGATGGGGAGGAGGGTGGGTGGTAGAAGGAAATTATTTTTTTACCTCCAAACTCCATGAAGAAGAGGCTCATCTTTCTTTATTTTACAAGGGTTAAGAAGAGGTGGTCATGTTCAATGTCTATAGCTTGTAAATTTTACTTAGACAAATCTCTAGTAACATAGGTTGGGAACGATCCCTGAGGCCATTGAGACTAGATTCTCAGTCACATGCAATAGTACTACAGGTGTCTTATCCACAACATCTGTTCCACACAGCACCATAAATCATGTCATTCAGCATCCATCTCCTCCAAAAAACCAAACCAAAACAAAAATCACAGAAATTTGATGTACCATAGGAATAGAGTAGAAGAGAATAAGGTCTCTGAAATGGCACTGGATTAGTTAAATAATGCTTTGAGCAGATCCGAAAAGGCTCATGACTCAGAGAGCACTACAAAAATCAAAACAACCGGCCAAAAAAAACCCAAACCAAACCAAAAAATCCACAAATATCAAACAAAAATCCAACTGTACCATTCTCAGAGCAAATTTCCTGCTGAGCCTGGGTAAGACAGTGACAGCCTAAGTACCAACCAGGTACTTGACTATTCAGTGTCATGAGGAGCAGCCGTATACCCTCATCTTAGCTCCTCTCTAGCTGCAATCAGTTTTGCTGATTCAGGGTACAAACAAAAGGCAAGACAGCCACCAACTGCGACTATACTGGCCATCAGTGGGCAAGAAGGGAAACGGGCAGGAAGAAACCCTCCCGATTCCCTCCAAAAAAATCAGAAAGCCCTGGTGCATAGGAATAATTCAGCATAAAACCTCAAAAAACCCACAGTTTTTCAGACTCCTTCCAAGGAAGATAAACCTTCTATCCTGGATGATAACCTCTCTCTCTGATAGATCCAAGGGAAAACAAACTCAGATAACCAAGGACCCACAACACAAACTGAATTCTTGTGTCAGAAATGTTCTCTTCTGGTTATACACTTAAATTTCCGTAAGATAATCAAGACCCATTTAAAACACTTGCCTTCACTATACTGCTCAGAAGGCCATTCTCAGTTGGCTCCAAGTCATGCTTTTTCAGTAGTTTGTAGGATTTTGTCCAGAGTAATTATAATAATTATAAACATTTCAGATATTTGTTGTGCTAGTAAGTATTTTATAAGTTTTTAATGCTTTGGAACTTGAAATCTGTCTCAAATCCATTTGCAAAAGCTCAGGGAAGCAATAAAAGGGACTAGTACAAATCAGACACGGACTAGTACAAATCAGACAAAATTAATTCCATCCTGGGGCTTTGGTGGCAAAATAAACCAAAGATCATGGAATCTTCTAATGAAATTGTGTCATTACAGCTCCCTACAGCTCATGTATTATTCTCTGTAAAAAAAAAAAGTTTCTAAAATTCCTTATGTACTTGTAGACAGAACAAAAAGTATTGATGTCACTTTGTATAGTCATGAGTACTGAATATAGCATATTGATTTTAATTTCTTGAAATATGTAAAGTAAATGGATTTTTTTCCTAACCATCCATCACAGATACACAATATATACAACAGCTGTACAAATTAATGAAATGTCAGCTAAAGGCTGGTCCACATGCAGTAAAGATTGTGATAAATATCAAAGTAACGATACTCCTGCCATCACAGGTTGCATTAGGCAGACATGAAATACCTGTTTTGGTATAATTTAATGTAGAGCATCAAAATGGGTTAAAATTAACCTATATGAATGCTACTGCTGAAAACTACCTTTATTTCCCCTGCCTACATGATCCCACTGCCCCCCTATCACTGGCAAAAGCATAGTTACTTGGGCATGCCATGATCCAGATTTGAAAACTGAACTGGCTGAAAACTGAGAAGGAAGGGGAAGAATCCAGCCCCAGAAATAACAAATTGATTAGCTTTTGACAAAACAAGCTCCCTGATCCAGCTGAGCACACAGGTGCTACTACCGGTGCAGGCAGGGGAGCAGAAGAAGACCATCTCTCAGAGGCCATGTGAACTTAAGAACAGCTTAAACAGATCACGGAAACATAGACAGTTGGTCTGGTGTGTGAAATAAAGTTGATTAGTGTAAGCCAAACAATTTATAACACCATTATGGAACTCAAGTCCTCTACCAATTTATCCAGCGCAAGAGTTTGTAACATGTTTGATGAAACTTATACCAGGACAGAAAAGCTGCATTAAGGTCAGGCTTTAGTAACTATGCTCCATTCTACTGTTAGCAGAAAGGACAAAACACTATTTAGCACTTTATTTGCAAAACAGATACTGCTTTGCACCAAGAATAGAGACCTGGGCATCTCACAACTGCATTAAGGACATCAATAATCTAGTTATGATTATTTCTCATCTTTTAAAGGAAGCAAAATATGTCTAAATTAACTTGTGTTGCATCTCCAGTTAAATCAGTGAAATTACACCAGGGATTAAATTGCCCAAGTGTGTCTGACCACATTCTGAATGGTGTTCTCTGGTCTGCTCATATAAACTTTTGCAGGGTTGTTTATTTTTTTTTCCTAGGTAAAACAGCATGTACAGTTAGGTGTCATGATTCACAGGCTGATGGAGCTGTCTAAACATAAGTAGATGGATCAGGGACAGGACACTCAATATAGTCTTCGACCACAGAACTCCCTTGTCTACAGAAAGCAGAACTCATTCACCAAGGGAAGCCACAAGGCCTTTCCTTTGCAAAAGCTCTTTCGCAGTGACGTTACGTAACAGGTTAGCATCAATTCCCCTAAGATAAAAAGTAATAAATTTTTCAGAACTTTAAATAATTAAACAAGAAACAAGCAATGCTCCAGGTATGCCAACTGTGAAACACAAGGGACAGATAGAGAACAGAGCTTTTCAGTTAGAGATGGGTCTATGGAGACACTAGGAATACCCACAATTCATAAACATGAAACCAGAACCCAGAAAGGAAGGATAAAGTATTGAAGAGTGAATACAATATGCACAAGATTTTTTTTTGTTTGTTTGAAATACAGATTTTAACTTGTAAATTGCATCAATGTGCAAGAAACAGCATTCCTATAAAAACCACCCAGGTGGATTATGTTAGTATTGCTGGCACACAGCGCAGTGACAAAACGAGCAGCGATTCCCACAATTGCTGGCATATAGAAGAATTCCTAGCCTCAGGGCTGATGTGTGAAGTCCTTTCAATGCTAAGTGACAGTAATGTATAAAAGTTGCATACTCATATCCATTAGGATACAAACAGCAGAAATGAATTAACTGATCTGAAAACATTTTTTGAAACCAGTACAGTTGGATCCTGGAGCCAAGGTCTGAAATTGCACATAGGAAGCTGAATGATGATGACTAAGCAAGAAGTCATAATACAAGAAGGTTTTCTAAAAAAAAAAAAANCTTATGCATGAACTGTTCTTGTTAAACCATTTAACACACCAGTTAAACCAGCATGAATAAAAGAACACTTTGTAACTCAAGGTGACTGAAATCCCAGATGACTGTGTGATCTTAAGTGCTTGTTCTTGCCTTTTTTTATAATTTTAAACATTCTTCTTTCCTTTCTTCAATCCCTTCTTGTTCTCATCTTAATTTAAAACCCAATCTGACAACCTTCTGTATGGTAACAATTCTCAGTAAGGTATTACTTGGTACAAATCAGAATGTCAGATTAAACCCTTCAAGAAAAAAATGCCTCTCTGTTTTGAGAAGAGCTCTACATGCATATGGCCATATAAGTGATAAGCATGCAGTATTAAAAAAAGGCACCTAAGACTATTTTGTTGGAGCTTATCTGATTATCAGTTTTAAATCAAGAAATTCTCCCTTTCTGACAATATGCTATAACAAATGCTATTCAGCACTCTCAATCCCATAATCCAGTGGACTGCATCACTTGCAGAATAACTTTAATAGAAAGGATATAAAATTCAATCATGAGATGAATAAATTAAGACCATTCAGATAGAGCATATGTGGAATAAATCCAGTAAAATTGTTTTGGGGCCAAAAGTACTCTCATTCTTTGAAAAGAAAGATATAATAAATGTTTACCTGAAGTAATAAAGATTATCTAGACAGCCCCTCAGGTCTTCTAGAGCATCTCACTATAGAAGACACCTGTAAAGACCAAAGGGAGTTTCATACATAAGCAGTATGTCACCAGAATGCCCTTCCTAGAATACTAATGAAATAATAAAATAAACCCAGACCTATATATACTGCTACAATACAATTATATTTTAATGCTTATAGCAGGAATTAATTGCAATATGCTTTCCCTAATAAATTAATAATTGGAAGTCAGATTTTGCATTTAACCTATTTCCATAGTTCAGCATGAAATACTACATATACCTGGGATTTTCACCTGCTTTCCTCCTCCTTATTGTGCAAACTATTTCTTCTTCCCTTTTCTGACTAATACTGCCATCCTATGACCACCCCTTTACTCTCCGTAAATGCCTTCTTTCGTCTTCCTTTAAAACTATGCCTCCCATATGGCCTCTAATCCTCGATTCCCATGCAGCGTGTATCAGCATCTACACCTACAGAAAGTGCAATCTCTTCTTGTTCATCAGGTTCCTCTTGTCTCTTCCTCTCCCTTGCAGTACTAAACTCTACCCCATGTGAGGTGCTTCTGATTAGGCCATAACTCCTGGCCAGCTGTCACAACGCAGAGACCAGTTAAGCAGTTCAAGAAGCAACAGCCTTCTAGAAAACAACCCAGAGCCATGTCAGACTGCAGGGCTTAAAAAATCCTGATAGTGTCTACCAAGGCTTCTTTTCAAATAGCCAAGCTTGCCAGGACCCAAGCCACTCTAGGAAAGAATATGATTCATCTTCGACCTTTGGAATAAGCGTGGAGGAAGAAATCTTGGCAATTACAACCCCAACGTTCCATTTGTAAGGCTAGTTTAGGAAAGAAAATGAAAAAGCTAGGAAAATGCATGTGTTTTTTTAAAAAGCTAGATTAATTCTTACTTTAATAGTTTGCAAAATGGTCTTCTTGGACTCCAAAGCCTGGCTCTGCACCAAACCATACAGCAATGAATACCAGAGGCTTAGAGTAAAAATGTAAAACTGAGAAAGGCAAAAGAATTCAAGTTCTATGTAAGAATATTAACATCTGAAAATTAACATGTACACAGACACCAAATATAATCTACAAACAGAATAATAAATTACTTGCTAACCTTTGCTCTGTCTGGGTCTTATTTTGTTCCTACTGTTCTGAAAAGTAAAGACCACGCTAGGGGTCCACGATAAGGTCAGAACTTGTGTGGGAAGGGAGAGACAGGCTACTGTCATCAACAAGAAATGCCATTGCAATGGCCAGAACAGGTATAACTGAGTATTCATCATGCTAAAATATCCTTGCATCTGGACTGACCGTTATTGAAAACAATGACTCCATCTTTAAAATGCAAAAAAGCCCCCAAACATTTTGAATGCTTGGGCTCAATACTGGCAAGTTAAACCATCTTTGCTACCAAAAAGCATGAGTGATGCAAGTGGAACATATCTGTATGTAGAGTTTGTCCTGCTAATGGCTTGCCTGAGCCATGGTTCTCACGGGGAACTACATGCCCTCTACATACAATGGAGACAAGTTAGGTGTGGCATCAGTCATACAGCACAGCTATAAATATAATAAAATCTATGAGTCCCTATGAACAGTAAGTACCTTAAAGTGAATTATGTAATATCAGAAATCTGGATTTTATCATCTTGCTGTTTCACGTACTACTCCTCAGTTAACAGAGAAGTCAGTTGACATTTAAGGCTCCTCAAAGGAACATGAATAAATGCTGAAATGTTATTGTGTTCTGCCTATTGCTAGGAATAACAGCAAAAGGTAGCAGCCACCACCTGCCTAGTAATTCAGGAAGAATCGCTGAACAGGCAGCAAAGTACCAGGAATTTCATTCAAAGGCTAAAAAAAGCCTTGTCTCAGATCCCCAAACTCCTTCAAAAGTAAACACACTACTGCACGCACAATTTTCCCTCTGACAATCAGAAAGACAACAAATTGCACGTGCCAGATGTTATGCACATCACTTAGTTGCTCTGAATGCTTTCCAGAGGATGCTATGGTGATAAGTACAGTATAAAAACCTATATAAACCTTTTAAAGAAATGTTAGAAAGTAGTAGCAAAACATTGCATAGAGGAGGCTTTCTTGTGGTTTATTTCCAGAAAGTTTTAAATCAGAACAGAAACAATAAGTTATAAAAGCAAATCAGATTAAAATGAAACTAGCATTTCCTGGGAGGGAGAGCTGTTTTTTCCTGAATCCCCTGGGGTCAGCCAGGCCACTGTTTAGTAAAGAGCAATCTCTGATAGAATCACCTGTATGAACCCCTAAACTCCTTAAAGAGAAGTATTACCCTTAGTCTTTTATATCTATATCAGAATGATAAGACAGTGATTGTTTGCAGGACATTAATTCCATTTACAGCAGTAAACTAATCAGTACCAAGAAAGCTTTCCACAACATGAGCATGTGCCTAGGTATGTTAGCTTGAGACAGTAAATATCACCCTCAAGTAACCTAGCATACAAAAAGCCCCATTTTTGGTTGGGTTTCTTAGAAAGCATCTTCAGACTTCCCTTGGGAAAGGTTCTGCCTACAAGTCATGACCATGCATAATATGTATTTATAACTATTTGAATTTCTGTCATATAATGAAGTAAATTCATAAGATATTTAATAAATATGTAAATGAGGAAAAAACAGAGAGACAACATCACAATGTTAGCAAAGCCACACCAGTATGAAAGGTTCCATTCCTGATAAAACATCAAATCTAACAGAAATAAGCAGCTTTAATGGTAGATCTAAAAAGAATGCAAGGGAATTTGATACTATGACCTCAAAAGATCTTAAATGATATCTTATAGAAGTTACTGCAAGATATCACCTCTTCAGATAACTGTGATGGTAAATTTCACACAAGATCTGAAGTTAACTTTTCAAATCATAAGTAAATGTAGGGGTAACTATCAAGACTTATACATAAGCTCGAAAAACCCCAAAACACCAGGACATTCAACGGAAATTATGTTTATAGTGGTTTTGTAGGGATTCAAAGATAAACTATAATTAAGAGATAGTGGGGTTTCTAGAAGATCCTTCTAGATGAGGCTTTGAAAATTTAACCAGGAGGGAATTAACTGATGAACGAAAATTAAAAGATCATTAGCAAACAAATAATTAGTCATCTAGCAAGATTATTCCTGCAGATTTTCTTTTTAAAACAGGTCAAACAAAACTATGCAGAACTCTGCAACAGTTCAAAAAATGGAACAATTTTCCTCAGCTGAAATGCTTTATACAAAAAGATGAATTCATCCAGTGGATTGCACTGGGAGCTGCCATTGGGCACAATCATCATTCACAGCCTGTCAAACAGCAAAATACCAACAGGAGTGCTGGGAGCAGGGAACATCCCAGAAAGTATCCAGGAAAAGCAAAGGTCCCATTAAAGCTCCATGGACACTGGCCCAGCCAGCTCCTCCCACTCAGGAGACCGACTACGGTCAGAATGGAGGGACGTATGGGTAAAGGTCAGGTACACAGTGGCAGCTGCTCCTCAGAAACAACTGCATCCTCCTCAAGCAGGCTCTCATAAGATGAGCTCCCGCTCAGAGACCTGCACCCACTCATGATTGGACCTGAGGCCAGGAAAACAGCACAAGGCATCTCTTGAGCGAGTACAACCCTCGCTCCTGCATGAGGGTTTAGTCTACTGCTGGAATAACAGAGTTTACCTGTAGACAAATATAAACTGTATCTGGCCATGTGTATTTCCAAAACTTGGGAACATAACCTAGCAGAAAGGTAAAAACTGCTCCTTGATTATGATAAGAAACAGTAAGACCAAATGGCTTTTATAAGGAGCTCTCTGCTATAAAAGGAAATTGGGGTGCTAGATGTGAGTAAAATACAGTCATAATTTTAATTTCTTTTCTGTTTAGTCATCTCTTCCAGCTTTACAATTATGCTCTTTGGAGTTTCCTAAACAAACAACACACAAGTCCTGTGCCACTTGATCTGGCTTTCAAGGTGGCCCTGCTATGAGCAGGGGGTTGACCACTGACTTTCAGAGATCCTTACCAATCCGCATTCCTCTCTGAGTCTGTTGTGTTGGATTGCTTGAGGGAGAGCAAATATGACTTTTTTTGACAGGGGAATCTCTGAACATTTGTACTCTCCAGCACACATTCTCTGAATGAAATGTGTGTCAGATGCAGGCACACGCACAACACACATGACAGAGCAGGTCTGTAAGCTCAGCCAGCAGCGTAAATATCTCATGTCCAAGTATCTGGACATCTCTCTGTGTCTCTTGATGTTCTCTAGAGGAACTTCTTTCTCCTTTACAACACCGCTTTCCAGGGATTCAGATGCTGTTTGCAGAAGGGACTATTTATAGTGAGGGCTGTGCAAGCAGCAGAGATGTGGGTAAGGGAAAATCTATCTGCTCATCATAATTTCTCACCCTGGAGATGAGAAGTTTAGATGATTACACATGCAGGTGTATATGCGTACACACAGGGGTTACTTAATTTTGCCTTTAATATTTACTGTGGTTGTAAGCTGTGTCTATACGTCCTTCTCAGGCTTGTATATTTGATAAAATCATTTGCAGAATGGTCCTGTGACTAGAGACTTTCAGAGGTCCCTCCCAATACAGTTTTTCCCCTGATCCCATGTGACACAAATTCCATGGATGTTTGTAACACAAGGGGAAAAAAAAAAAGCCTCCTCAGTCATTATAGGTGCAGAAGCCAGTATTATAATTTCCAGGGACAAGATTCTAAACCTGTTTATAGCAGAAATAAGGTCTCAGGTAGAACAAAGAAAAGGAAGCCCTANTGAAATGTGTGTCAGATGCAGGCACACGCACAACACACATGACAGAGCAGGTCTGTAAGCTCAGCCAGCAGCGTAAATATCTCATGTCCAAGTATCTGGACATCTCTCTGTGTCTCTTGATGTTCTCTAGAGGAACTTCTTTCTCCTTTACAACACCGCTTTCCAGGGATTCAGATGCTGTTTGCAGAAGGGACTATTTATAGTGAGGGCTGTGCAAGCAGCAGAGATGTGGGTAAGGGAAAATCTATCTGCTCATCATAATTTCTCACCCTGGAGATGAGAAGTTTAGATGATTACACATGNATTATAGGTGCAGAAGCCAGTAATATAATTTCCAGGGACAAGATTCTAAACCTGTTTATAGCAGAAATAAGGTCTCAGGTAGAACAAAGAAAAGGAAGCCCTAGCACAGACAGCATTGATCCACTGAGAGCTTTGAGGGGAAATTCCAGAATAGTAAAAATGAACAAGCAAGTCCTTACCTCTGACTTCTTGCTGACAGCTAAGAAGAACCCAAAAGGCAGTGCTTCTCAAATCACAGAAATCACAAGAACACATGAAGAACTGCAACATTTACACTGCCAAGGCCAGGAAATGAAACAAGCCCCATCTGCTTCAACAGGATAGCATTTTACAGGGATATACAGACTTACCCCCCGTGCAGCCTCAAATGCCAACGGCTGCATTTAGAAAAGTTCCCCAAATCCCTCTAAACTCACTTATCATTCTCATTCCCTTCGAAAAAATGAACATGGATGCAATTAGTCTGTTCAAGAAGAACTGAGCAGAATATCCAACTCTCCATACAATAATAAACAGCATCTCCCATTACAGTGAGGCCCTATCCTTACATCTTATTAATGCCAAGGTAATAGCTGACAAAAACGATTTTTCCAGTTAGTAACACCCAAGAAGAAAGCCAGACAATGAAGGGGGCTAGTTTAACAACAAAACCCAGGCAACTTTATAGTTTTCATGGATCCAGTTTACCATTTCAAACACATGATCTGGTCCAATGATTAAACCAGACTCAATAGCAGATGCTGAAAAAGCACATCAGCCATCACACAAAAAGCTAGCCCAGCAGCTGCTGTCTGCCTTATTTAACTGTGAGGATTGCTACTAATCTCCACATACTTCTCCCTGGTCACACTTCTCTGTAGCCACCAAAACAGATCTTAAACCTCATAAAGTCTGACTCTAACGAACCGTCCTCAACACCACGCTACATCCTAGATTTAATATAAAAGATAAAAGACACAGGGAGGCTGGCCCAAGAGAGCCTGCTAGGAACCAGCCTGATTAATGGAAACATTACAACATAGTGGCCTGATCAAGGATTGAAGCATTGCTGTTATTTCATTCAGCAAAACTGTTTTCAAATACAATAGCTGAATAGCTGGGTTAAGTGCATTGCCTAGCCTATGAACCTGACAAGAGGCACCAGCTGGAACCTTGAACTGAGGCTCTTTATCATTGCAAGTGAAAAAAATCTGCATTCCATGGGAGACAAACTATCACAACAACAGAGTGACTGAGAAGTTCCCATGGTGAAAAATCTTTGCAGGTGTCTTCTGGCTACAGTCCAGGATCACCCATCTAATTCAGCATGGGAAATAAACTAAATCCACAAACTTACCTGGGAATATATGCAGTGGGTACATTAGAAACTAAGGACTATCTTCGAAAGAGGGAAAAACAATGTTAGTAAGAAGATACAACTGGAAAATGTTAAAGCCTCTTCATATTGAACTGAGAGGACAATGTAATTGTTGCAGTCATTTAAGGTTTATGCACACCAGGTGACAGTTCAGCTCCTTTCCCACGCCAAATGTTGAAAAGGGGCCACAGAAGGTTCGATACACGAATAAAACAGATTTTATTATGTGTAATGACAGACTGATTTCACTGATTCCTGGCATCCAGGAATTAGACTGGTTTTACCATTCTCGAAGCCTAAGCAAGTTAAATAGGAAGTCATCTAAGCTACATGAAGCTTCATCTGCTTTTAAGAGGAGGAATACACCCTTATCCTCAGATTCTGTATGTTGCCCTACACTTAAGACAAAGTCAAAATTGACAGCAAAGTCTAGAAGGCTCACTTGGAAGAGGTGTTCAACATGCTGCAGTCACTCACAGCTCATAGTAAGACATGCAAAACTTAACTTCTATTTTGGGGAAAAGGCAAGTACGACATCACATTAATTAAGTCGCTTTCTTCCTTTATCAGCTCCCCTGCCCAATACAGTTTTCAGAAGGCATTAATATTACAGGTACTTTTAAAAGTAGGAGTTTTAAAGCATTATTCAAGGAATGAATCAGAAAAGCCATTGCATAGTCTACTTAAACATAGTCTACTAAAAGGAAGACCTGGTTTATTGTTAAGTTCCCCCTAACACAGACACACTCCACCTCTGAGCAGTGACTGATAAAATGGGCCATGAATCATCATGTTAATATTTTCATTAAGACATTGAACACAGACCAGCTCCTGTTGACATGGCTAATTCAGACGTGAAGTTCTGTGTGGGTTTACAGAAAGAGAGGTGAGCACACTTCAGCGTGTTTCTGTTGTGTCATGGCTCCAGACTCCATTGCAGTGATGCAGCAGCACCTCAAAGCCCAATTTTGGTGTGGCCCAGTGCTCCTCTGCTTGCTCCTGCCTTAACAGAGTCAAAAAGGCCGATAAGGGCACAGCAGTAGTCCACAAGCAATGTCTGGGTTCAGAGGGCCAGAGAGGGAAAAGCTGCTCTTCCAAATGTATCTGGATGCTCTCCATAGTGTTCTCCAGACTTAGTGCTTAGATATAGAGCAAAAACATGTAGGGGAAAAAGAAGCTTCCAGCTCACTGAACTTAAAGAAACACCTGAACTTGGAGCAGATCTCTGCAGCCACTCAGTAGAGGTACACAACCTTTGGTTTTGAGTTCTGCAATATGATTATAAACATCTCGAATATTAACAAACCATAATTGGAGTCCTTTTCTGACTTGTGTTTAAGCTTGGGACTTCTGTCAGCTGGAAAACAAAGTCATACGTGAGAACAACAGATAGCAGAGGCTAATGAAGATGGACTCTAGCTGTTTCAAACAAAGCTGCTGTCTTTAATGGATTTTATAATAACTTTACAGAGAGTTACATTGATTTTTTTTTTTAATAGTGCCTGGAAAGGAAGGCAGGTGTTTTATTTCTTTTTCTTACGGGAAATTGTGTCCGTTCTGTATTATAGTTCCAATTCCAAGTCAGTATTAAAAGCAGACTGCTGCATCTCCATATGAATCAGCAAAGAAGCCAGTGATTGCTGCAAGAAGCTGAAGTATGAGAAAGAGCATCAAAACCAAAGAGAGGCTCCAACAAAGTACATAGTAGTCACCCAGCTGTGCTCTTTAAAGGTTGTGTACATAAAGACAAAACCAAAATTATACAAAGGCCTTCCTTAAGTTGATCAGCTCACTTCATGAGAAGTAAATTCAGTAGAAAACAGCACAGATTACTGCTTACAGGAACAAGTTCAAGTCCCCAGAAATCAGTTAAGGAACATGATGGGCATGCCTACAAAAAGACAAAAGGTGCTTTATATCTTGAAACAAGCTCCTAAGACATATTGAAGACTACCTTTTTTTTTTTTTTAAAATCCTTTGCAAAAGTCCCTGTAACTTCACACAGTTGCTGAAATGCGAAAACAGAATTGTTAAGAATCACACTGAGCAAGTACATGTAATCAGCACTGGAGACTTAATTCTTGGGGTATTTTCTAAGCACTTTACAAACCAGCACGCTCCTTCTGCATGCCCCTATTCTACATTCCTGTTGCTATGATGATCAGCAACTGAAGACTCCATATTTCTATGATCTTTCTTATATATTATTGACAATAATTTTTATATTAGTGATTTCCCACATATAACTGAATGTCTGAAGAAATTTAATTGCTGTTGAGAGAAGGACTAAACCAGTCTTTGAAGCATCCACTTGTTTTCAAGAAACAGGGAGGAAGTCCATAAGCTCACTTTTTACTCCCTTTCCCCACAACAGACTCTTCTGATCAGGTTGTAGAATTGAGATGGCTGCTCATCATGGAAAGGGGAGTAAACCTTCGTAGGGCACAGAAGACACAGCAGCTCCACTGAACAGGATGGAGAATGGCACTGTTGCAGTTCGATCTTTTCTTTGGTCACTCTCATAATGTGTTTATTTTTGGTGGGGGTAAGGGAAAGAACAAAGGAGTGGAAACTTGCTCCTGAGTACCAGCGATATTTGGCATGTTCACAGTCCTATATCACACTCAAAAACTCTTCTCCTTAATTTCTCTAAAAAAAGGTGAACAAATTTGACATTTCAAAGACAGATCACATTGCTATACTGTCACTGTTAACTTCTAAAATTACTATCTATCTATATGCTTCCCTAATTTAAGTCAAAATAAAGTTAATTTCAGACAGTACCTGGAAAGATCACCATACAGTTAAACCCAGTCACAGGCAGTTAACCAACAGTTACCTCAAACAGGCCTAGATTATTTGAACATCACACTTTTACGTTGCTTGGTGCAGCACCTACAGTACCCAAACCCTTCCCTATCTGATCTTGCAGAAGTTGACTGTATTCACATTACAGAGATGTGACTGACATAGCAAGCATGTGCTTGGGCATAATTTCACTTCAGGTTCCTCCACTCAACAAAAACTCAGCAGCATGATGTGGAAAGGCGAACAGTTAAAAAAACATCATTTGTATCAAATGTTTACGAAGCTTCTCTATCTGGTTATACCTGGTTCAGGTATCTATAGGAAAGACCAATCTGCTAAAGAACAGGACACCAAAAACCTCACCCTTAAAACCTGTTACTTCAAATCACACCATTCCATGACAGGAGAGTATGATCTGCTATTCTAGGAGTTCCTAGTCTTATGTACCACACTGTACCTCAGTCATTAAAACCAGGCAACTTTTTCTTTCATTGAGTTCATGCCATGTTTACCTCAATTTAATTTAAGTGGAAGTCATGATAATGCAAAACTACTGAGAAGTGTTTATAAATTGAATATATATACCTATTTACCAACTTCCTTCGTTACTTGCCCTGTGTCTTTCCACATTACAGGAGACTAACCTGCTAATACACTGCAACCTAAATGCATGGGAAAAAAAGACAAAGAAAAATCCCCAGTGGACATCTATCATCTAGGTACGATTTCTCCCTGTGTAAAGCTAACAGAATCATAAGCTGCTATTGACACTGAGCCAGCTGAAAATGCGAACTGCAAAAAGCGACATAATGCAGATAAATGTCCCTCTTTTGTGCTTTAAAGAGCTCCATAGGCTCTTTCTCCTAAATCCTTTCATTGATTACACTGTCTAGTAGAATCCAGCAGTTCTATAGAGGCTGAATCGTTCT
The DNA here is from genome assembly GCA_013400615.1 of Syrrhaptes paradoxus. NCBI lineage: Eukaryota > Metazoa > Chordata > Aves > Pterocliformes > Pteroclidae > Syrrhaptes > Syrrhaptes paradoxus. Next base: position 50,284 of record VZTO01008533.1, read on the forward strand.
TGTCGCACACTGAGCTTGCTTTCCCCTTCCCCAGCCCCATCAGCTTTTCAGAGAGGCTATTCTATTGCAGAATACAGAACCTACATCCAAACACATGCTCTGGAATATAAACAAAACAACTATGGGCTACAATTTATACCTACGCTTACACAGGAATTAGTTCAAACTTCTCATAACTCAAATATGCATTTTTATAAAGCAGTACATCGATTACAATTACTCTTACCATGTCCTCCTAGAGCTAGATTTGTTGCTATTTTAAGGTCTAGTTGCACGATTACGTCTCCTGACGCAGCGAAATAATCATAATTTAGTTTTCTTTTAGGCATACACATTACAGGAAGGTACAGTATTTGCTAGGCTTCATTTGTATAAAATTATTGAAGTTTTTTGGCACAGTAGTTTAGATACAGTTTCTACAGAGCAACAATATCATTGGGAAGAAATAGTCTTCCACTGTCAAACTAATTTTTAAGCAGAGACAAGTGCAATACCATGTACATATGCACATCCATATGCACTGCCTTGCTTTGTGTTGCTCTCTGTTGTGAAAAGAAGTGATGAGACAACTTTTACAAGCAGAGATGGCTAGCTGAGATTGGAGCTGTGGACACTCTAATACTCTCAGTTACAAACAAACTTTGCCAAAGTGCATGCCAGTATTTAAGCTATTTCTGTGGCACAGGACTGACTTTCTCTGTGCGCACTGGAGCAGCAACTCTTCAGTGAAGAAAACAAAGATTTCTGGGGAATCGGTTTGTTAAGTACTGCTGAAGGAATACAGTAGAGCTGTGAGTGTGCCATGCTCTGTTTTAAGAGTCATTTCAAATTAGTATGAACAGACAGCATTACAAATCATCTGGCTGTGCCACAACTGAGGAATTATTCAGTGTATTGTGGTTTCTGGAAACTAGCCTTTACTTCAGTGGACAGATTAGTACTCCAAAACAAAAGGAGGACATAAGAAGTGGGGAAGAGAGGGCCTCTGTAGCCTAGCATCTGTCTTGTCAATCAGGAGGAAAAAAAAGTTAACTTTATTATTTTAAAAGTATTTCAAGCAATTAAATCCTGCTGAATTTGGTCCCAACCAGTACTTGCTAGTGTCAGCTGCTCTTCTCTACTGCAGACGGCAGTACTCCTTAGCCTGCAAGTTTCAAGGTCACAGAGTATTAAACTTACGAACACACTGGCACAAAGAAGGTAATAGATGTTGACAACAATAGTGACACATCTACCCGAAATAATCCATCTTTTCATTTATTAGATCATATTAATTAGCAAATTCAAATCCAAATGATTTTTCAATGCATCATGACACAAAAAAGAGCTTATAGACCTACACATTTCTCAGTTAGGGAAAATTATTCTCATCAGTAAGTTGCTGAGAAGTCTGATAATGACTAAAGTAAGTACTGTCATTTGACAGAAAAAGGAATCCAAAACATACAAATGAAAAAATCTTCAACCTTAAATAGAGAAAAGGTGTGCTTCTATGGTACAGAGTTCT
>VZTO01008534.1:5234-137199 GCA_013400615.1 Syrrhaptes paradoxus
TCTTCCTTTTTTTTTTTTAACAATAACTAGCTTATTTTTCACCTCTATTTAAAAAAATAAGCAGATCAAGTACCATGTAACATTCAGAATGCCCAGTCCTTTGTATACTTAAAAGCTGCAAATGTCTATGAATTGGGTACTTTGTGTTATTTCAAAGCATTTATAAATATAACTTCTTGTCACCACATATGCCAAGATCACATATTTTTCCACCTTTGCTTAACTGTTATTCTTCAGTTTACTGAGGAGAAAAACACACTAATTATCACAATAACATTAATAATCTGCAATTAACAACCCAGGACCCATAAAGCAGTATGATAAAATCTAAGATGCAACAGGAGGAACGTGTTGCCCTGTCACTCATCTGCCTGCAGTGAAATTTCAGTGCATACATCATGTGGCTGGGTAAAAACAATGTCTGTAATATATTCTACTGTATGAACACAACCGAGTATAGAAACGTTTTTCAAAAATCACTTAAACAAGTGATTGCAGGGAAGTAATGAAGGTCCAAAACAAAAAACATGAAGACAAAGTCATCACCACCTCTAAACGGATGTAAGCAAAAGAACAAAGGTTGTTCACCTGCTTTATACATTTTCTTAAACATTCAGAGCCTGCAATTTAGGTCCTAAAATATTTTTTGTGGGGAATTAAAATAATAATACTGATTTTAAGTCTATGAAAAAATGAAGACAAAGGTATAAATTTTTTTAATAAAATTCAATTAAGCACTCAAACATAAAATGCAATATTATTTCTTACTGCTCTTCTGCTTTTGTACCATGTGAGATGACAGAAAATACAAACCTAAAGTGAGACTCCCAAAACACAACACTATTAACAACATTAACACTTTCCTTTAAAATGATAAAAGAATAGGATTACAGAAGGCAAGAAGGTGTGATGCAGGTGCAAAGCCAAATGGAAACCAAACCTTAGTTCAGAACACAGGTTGATTTCCATGTCTCCTTTTTCAGACAGCACTTCTATGCGTCTCAAAAAACTACCTCTTTCCTAGGGGGGATTCATGTACAATAAGGTGGCACACACCTTCTTGTAACACAAACACTAACTTTACAAGGATGCTAACATAAATTATATGCTTCACAGGAATCAGTACCTGGCTCTAAGTGATTCCAATGCCTGACAAGGAAAATGAGATCAAAATCAATTATAATTTGGTATAACACATTATTGTCTCAACTAATATAATTTTCTTCCAAATAAAATGAAGGGCTATAAAAAATGCACAGTCTCAGAGGAAAAGCTTCTCTGACTTATACCATGAGATATTCATTACCATGTGCCAAAATTAGATACTGGATGAGAATGTTAAACAGGCTTCATTTTACATTAAAAGATTAGAGGGAAAGAATCACAAATCTAAGTCACTACAAATGTGTAGTAGTACAGACCTGTAGACTTCCCACGTGGGAAACCATAACCACATAAAACAGGGCGTGGTTTATTTCTAGCATTATGTAGCCATTCCTTAAAGATCTTCTCTGATCTTGCTTTCTTCTCCTGTAGCTCAGCTTCCCTTTCTTTTTCTTTCTCCTAAAATTAAAAAAAAAATCTAACATNAAAACAGTATGTTTAGGCACAGCATTTGGATTTAAACTAAGTTTAATTGATAATGTGAACATGGCTTATAAGAATCTACATAATGAAGATGTAACTAAAAGAATGCATGTGGTTTAAATCTACGTGATGACTTGCATTTTTTCGGGTTTCAGGGTCCTTGTGCTGTGCATTTTGGAGGCTCAACAGAATCAGTTTGTTAAGCAGGAAATAAACTCCACCGTGCAGAATACTTAAGCGTTTTTTAATTACATGGGAAATTTTGAAAGACTGCAAAATTAACGTCATTAAGGCCTGAAAATTGATCTGATACAGCTTATGGTATTTTAAAGTTAATCCAAAGAAATTATTATATGTACTTGTGAAATACTTACAAATGTGTTCTGCACTTTAAGAACAACTGCTCTTATTACAAGGGGAATATAGACAAATTCTTTTCACCACAATCCTCCCCCACACTTAGGTACAACTGTAGTGTAGAACTCCTATAATATTACATGTTCTACTGTAAAATGATACTGTAATGTTAATTAAATTAAAATACAACCAATCAACTTCACAGATAAGACATTTGGTCACACATTTCAGTTTTCAGTCCTAATCATTACCAATATGTGGTATTTCAGAGGAATTCTGGATGATTCCTGCAAGCATAGCCTTGTTAGAGCATCTGTTCTAGTGGACTAGAGAAGCTCAAAGCCCACACTTTAGGAAGCTTACAAGTGAAGCTCACTATAAAAATACATAGGTGATTAATTAATATGAAATAACAGTAAAATTAAAATCAGATTGGTACAGACAGATAGGATGAAAAACACTTTTAATCAGAAATATGTGCAAGTATAATGATAATATAGTGATAATAGTGGTGCTGGGAGAAAAATGCCCAGAAGGCCACTTGTTTTCTGTCTGGGTCACCCTGCAAAGGACTGAGTAACACAGGTACACTGTGTGGTTTGCATTTCTCTTTTCCTTACCATAACACAATTGCAGTGCGTTTGCAAAGACTATTAGCAAAAAAGCATGAAAATGCGTCTTGCTTTGCTGACCACACCTCAATGTCCTCAATGCACTAACATTACAATTTTTGAAAGTTTTTTTCATGTACAACACTGCCCTTTGATAAATTCTAATCAATTCAACCAACCAATGTAAGTTACAGATCAGGCAACCCCATCCAAACAAATGATTAGTTGATTAATACCTTCTCTTTCTTCTTCTTCTCTGCCTCTTCAGCTCTCTTCTTCTTTAACCATTCATTATACTTTTCTTGGGCCTTTTCTTGTAATTGCATTTTTTCTAGTTCCCTTGTGGCTTTTTCTGCCATTTCTTTGGTCAGCTTTCGTTCCCTTTCCCTTCTTTCCTACATGAAACAGATCAAAGAAACAGAATAGCAACTTTTCAGTATATTCCAACGCGTAATTCTTTTGAGTAATACAGTTAATTTTGTTGCATAATTACAAATAAAATTATCATAACCCTGAAAAAAAAATCATGTTGTAAGCTCTTTGAAGACAGAACCTATTCATCGCTAGGTTCCAGATAAAATAGTTTTAAGCACATAAACTTATCAGGAAACATGATAAAAAAATTTACTTTCAGGACTCCATATGCTATTATGTTTACTACTCTGTTTTTTCTATTCAGACATTTTTTGAAACACTTCAGACACTTCTCTGTATTTCTGGGAAGGAAATACATGCTGCAATTCTTGACAAGGGTGTGTTAGTTTTACTTTTCAGTGAATCCAGAGCAAACTACAGTTCCAAATGGAAGTCAGGCAAACTGCCCCCTTCTAAGAGTCATTGAGATATGCAAATTGTTCAGGACACTTGAGCATAAATTGATATGAAAATAAGAAGTTCACACGAGAATCCAGCTCGTGTTTTGTGGTATACTCTACATTTTAAATGTTCTTTAGCTTATTCACATATGGACTTCTTCTAAGAATCTTTCCAGTGTGTGTGTATATCTGTCCACAACAATGTTTCAGGGACCGTTCTCTAAATGAACAAGGACATATTGAAGGTCTTCTCTTGGTCTGGAGTGGGAGGTATTTTCATTTGAAGGCTAACAATAGCTCTTACCTCCCTTCCCCATAACCTTCATGAAATGTCTGGGATTCTACCGATTTGACACTACTTCTGCTTAGATTGCTTCTTCTCTGAAGAACCTGCATACACACGTAGAGGCAAAAATCTTTACCAGACAAGCTGTGCACATGACTTGGAGGAGAGGCAGAAGATTTGAGTTCAGTTTCCATTTCAGAGAAAAGAACTGTTGAGAAAAAAAATGTTGCTTTTCTTTTAAGAAATCATTTTCTTGTATGGTTCCCTGCATACACCTCTTGAACAAAAGGAGATGTGTAGTGCAGCAGGAACTTCTGCTGACTTTGAATTTAATTACAGTTAGCAGTATGGATGTCAATGCGTAGAACTACAGCTGTACAGTATAATAAATAAATGGAAAAGAGGAAAACAGAGCAGGAATATATTTCCCTTCCCAATTTACCTCTTATAAGCACAAAAAGGCAGAAAGCTAGAGCTCCACCCTGCTCCCCCTACGGGCCTCTCCTCCACCTTTTTTCCAGATTTATTGCACTTCTGGACAATCCAATTACGCATAATGAAGTAGAAGCCATAATAGTGGAGCTGGGGACCAACACAATTCTCTCAGTCTGGTCTAAACAGGATATCTGCTGGTTCAGTCCTTGTTCTCCATACCAAAACTTACCAGTAATTCAATAAAGTAGCACCGTACAGAATAAAAACTTTAGCTTATATTGCCCTGCAAAACACTAACTCATTTCTGCCATTTATTGGATGAGATGATGAGGTACAAAAACAGGGCCAATAAAGAGAACGGAAACAAGACCTTTAATAAGATGAAACAAACCCTTCTGTGCTTAAATACATTAAAAAGGAAAAAAATACTCATTTTTGGCAAATTATGCAGATCCAAAGTATCACCTGCCTGAAAAACAAATAACCAATTGTCTAAGCTTTTCCTCCTTCTTTGTCCAAAATTCATCTTAATCTCTTTTATTCAGAGCTGTTCCTCAGTCCCTTCATTACCAAATATTCCCCACATGCATCTCTCAACAAGTCCTGTTTCAAGACAACGGTAATCTGAGACACAAAAAGCATTAACACAGATGAGAGATACACACTAAAGCAGTGAGTTAAAACCATTGGCGAAGAAGGTTTACAAAGACTTCAAATCTTTTGTTGTTTGCTGGTTTACCTCTATTGTACACGAAAGTAAGTTACAAAACTAAGGATCTTTCAAAGCTACAGTCTTCAGCTAAGGGTCTTATATAAAAAACATGAAAATAAACATAGGAAAAACCAAAAAAACAGGCCCCTTCTGTACCTAGGGGAATTATTCAGTAATGGACAATTATAAGCAGAAAATAGACTTCTCCTTTCTGAAGACTGTAATTAAAAGGCAGGAATCTTTTTAAATGATGTATCTTTAATCACAATACTTCAGATGAGTTTAGCTACCATCTTGTCTGACCCTAAATTAAATTAGGTCCTATGTAAACAACGACATGCCATGCACACTACCATGAAAGCCACAACTATCGCTAAGCTTTACTCCCATTGGGACATCCTTAAGACCGGGAGACTCCCTGCAGAACTGCAGACTTTGCAGCTGCCTAGAAATTATTCTGCAGACAAATCAGAAATGCTTCCTCCTTCTCTCACGCACAGAACAGCTATTCGTCCATAAAGTTAGTGTACACCACATTCCCAGCTGCTTTAATAACCTGTTTCATGTCAAGCTCCTGTCACCCTGGCCTTCCCAGCTCCCCCTCGTCCTCATTACTTTCCCTTATACAAGTCTATCAAAAATGCTAGGAATGTGCATATTAATGTTCTTCAACCCTCCTTTCACTCTGCTTCCACAGATATATGGGGGGATGGAAATTATATAATTTGTTTATGCTTGGTCTTGTCAGATTGGGTTTTAAAAATTCTCTTTGATCTTGTGTTCAAAACAGACATGATCTATTCACTAAACCACTAGTAAATTTACATACACTTTAAAATATGATTACAGGTATTACATAAATTAAGGTATTGATTGTAAAACACCCAATTACTCATTGCAAGAAAGGCTTGTTCTCCCGCCACCCCACCCAAGCACATTATTAAGGAGAAAGGATACAAATCTGCCCTGCCAGTTCACTGCTCTGGGCTGTGATCCTATCAAACCTTGGAACCTAATGAAGCCTGGACTAGGTCAGTACTTGGAAATTCCCCACCCAAAGCAAATCCAGCTGTCCCACAAAGCAGTGATGGTGACTCAGTAGGCAGAGTGTGTCTCACTGAGTCAGTACCAAACCCATGTCTCACCAGCAGAACTACTAACTTTTCAAGAAAAATCAGACCTATGTGTATGTGGAGAATTGTCAAAGGAATTTAAAATTAGAAGAAGTATCCCACTTTCTTCCTGACAGAAGGTAGAAATATTAAATAATTTTGCAGGAAAAAAAAAGCCAGATGCCATCAAAACAGAGACCCTGCCTCCAACTGGAAGAAAATTCATAAAATATGTATTTCTGTATTTTCATATCAATGACTAAATGAACGACTGGAAAGGGCAAAGTACAGAGCTGCATTCTGTTCTACATTTTCTATGTAGAGCGTCACTGAATAGAAATATTTTCAGAAATTAGTGTTGTGGTTTATATTTTTAAGATACTTCTCACAGCAATCCTTTCCCATTTTCTGGTCTGCAGAATGCGACAACATTTTTGTTTTCATAGATAACCGAGGGTTTTATTTCACAGCTGTTTGCTCTGACATCTTAGCTACCATATTCTAGCATCATTTTATGCTGAGTGATGGCAATATATAGGAAAAGTCCACACTGTCAACATCAGAACATACATCCAAATTTCCTCATTTATCCTCAAATAATCCTGAATGTCAATCACGTTTAACACCTCGGAAATCTGTGGTGTTCGGCCAATTGTTATTATCAATTTAGCCCTATTACATGGCTCAGTCACCAAGCCTTGTTCACAGAAATACTTTTTTAATCTCTCCAGAATTGGCATGTGAGAAGAACAAGAAGCTCGAAAGGCGGCCAGTGAAAGAACACTGAGCTGCAGTTGCCCACTGACAGGCAGGTTTACAACGTTTTACTGCTCAAGTTCACACAAAGTCAATGCAGACCCCACTGCAGTCTAGTCATTGGAGAATTCCAAGATGGGTGCATATATGGATCTTTGTCCCAACTGTGTTCCTTTCAGGTGGGGACTCAATATGTGACAAGCAGAAAGCCTTAGCGTATTTAGTCCCTGAGCACTCTTGGGGTCTTCAGAAGAATGCAGACCCCACAAAGGCTGCAGAAATACACAAGCACTTGTAGTTTAATCATCTGCCACCCTGAATTCTTCCTCCATAAGTCTATCTAAAACTCAATTCTAACACTAACCATGAGAAATTAGTTCATTCTACTTACAGAAATCTAAGGGTAAATCTGGAAACAATTAAGATTCAGGTACAACCTAACATAGCAGCTCCTGCATTGGTCATCCACAACCTCACAGAAAATTTTGCGTAAAGACACATCAACCCTTTGCTATAAAAGAAAAAAAAAAGCCTGTTTTGTAAAGTACTCCAGGTATGCTGAAAAAACATCAGTATAATTGTCCATTACCGATGCTGAAAAATCCTCAATATGCAGGAAATAAAAAACCCTTAAGAAATTAAGTGCAGGTCATAAAAACATTTAGATATGTAAAGACAGACTTGGGCATGGAAACAGAAAATTTAAATTCTTAAACACAGTTGGTTCTCCAGATTAGAAAGTATTTATGCTAGATATTTAAGATTCCCTCACAAATACATTTCTTTAAAGGGTTCAGTCTTGAAAAGGTGAACATCTCAGCATCTCTTTCAAGTTTAAACGGTCAGCAAAAACCATAGCACATCAGGTTCTACATAAAATGTAGCAGCAACCACTGCTTTGACTCAGAACAATAGTTCAGCTGTTAGAACATTAACCTAGGACAGGGAAGATCCGGATTTCATTACCTCTCTGCCTGAGGGGATTCAAACTAACATGTCCCACTGCCGGAAGAAGACTCCATCTACCAGGCTTCAGGCTGGGATGAAAAGATTCTCCACCCCATCTGTTGAAGCAGTACCACTCCTCACAAAATAATGAACAATCCATTGGATGAAAGAAAGAGAGCATGAGTGAGCATGACTTTTTAACTTGAAAGCTATGCTCAAGCTGCTGAACAACCTGTGTTCTATATTAACAATGGTGAGATAAAGCATGCATTAATCAAAAAGTCTTTGGAGTAAGAGTTGGAATCTAATCTCTCCTGGGAGGAATCATGCAGCACACCATGAAAAGGAAGTCTGCTCCAGACTTTTATAGTGTGTTGGTTCTAGTCTTTGATATTTCTTACCCCTTTGTCCTTCTTATATAAAGACCATCAGCCAACAGCAAAGTAAACTGCAAGAACAAAATTTTCAGTGAAAAAGCATCAAAACAGAATTTTCCCATCCTATACCTGTTCTTCCATTAAAATTACATTTTTCAGTAAGTAATGAGGCCTTACTGAAAGAAACAATGGACATCAGAAAGTGCAACATCAAAGTTCCATGATTAACACCTGCTTTGCTCATACTTACTTTTAAGAAAAAAAACAAAAAGTGATGCCTTATTCTCTTTTCAGTAATGTAGAAATGCTACAGTCAAATTAAGATGGGTATGAGAATAGCTTTTCCAATGCAAAATGTGTAACTTCACTACTTGTGCTCTTACAACTTTGCTAGACATCACATTAACATAGCATAAAGTATTATATACAAGTTAAAGACTAAAGCCAATGATGTTAACAACATGAGTTTCAGAATTACAGTTATTCTGGCTTGCAAGCATTCTGCTTTTGAGATTTCATTTAATGTTGCAAACATACATATTAAGTACATGTACTGGTTTTTAGCTGGAATGGAGTTAATTTTCTTCATAGCAGCTCCTGTGGTGCTCTGTTTTGGATCTGTGACCAAAACAGTGTTGATAACACACCCATGTTTAAGCTAACGCTAAGCAGTGCTTCGACAGCTTCAAGGCCTTTTCTGCTTCTCACTTTGTCCCACCAGCGAGCAGGCTGGGGGTGCACAAGAAGCTGGGAGGGGACACAGCTGGGACAGCTGACCCCATATCATATTCCATACCACATGATGCATTGCTCAGCAATTAAAGTCAGGGGAAAGGAGGAAGGGGAGGGGCGTTAGGAGTTATAGCATTTGTCCTCCCAAGTACCCGCTACGTGTGATGGAGCCCTGCTTTCCTGGAGATGGCCAAACACCTGCCTGCTGACGGGAAGCAGTAAATTAATTCCTTGTTTTGCTTTGCTTGTGTGCACACCTCGTGCTTCACCTATTAAACTGTCTTTACCTCAACCCATGAGTTTTCTCACTTTTACTCTTCCAATTCTCTCCCCATCCCACTGTGGGGGAGTGAGTGAGCAGCTGTGTGGGGCTTAGCTGCCTACCAAGGCTAACCCAAAACAATATATAATATAAATATTTATATGTACACATATACATGAATTGAATACTCTAGATATTTCTAAGTTCATATTCTATTGGCATTCTAAGAATGAAGTAGCTTTGCAGAGTGAATAAAGGTGGATTAAATATGATTGGAAGATACCATATTAAATATGGAAGTAAGTCATGTACACCTGGGGTTCTTCAGATACAGCCTTGTAGGCACAGCACTCTTGACAGGTGGGCAAGTCTTAAACCCAAATTAGGTTTACAAACTATAAAGGCAGGGGCTGGATCACTGTTTACATGAAGGTAATAACATTTCACGTGAGACTACACCAAGGTCCATGGTCAAAACCACCCTCAGTTCTTTAGAGAAATGTGTCCAGTAAGAGGAAACTAAATAAAGGAAGAAAGTGAGTTCAGAAAGACAAAGGTTTTATAAACAAAACTCTAGCAAGGAGTTCTCCATAGTGCACCTCACTCCTGGGAGTTGAGGTTATAAGGGTAAAGTTTTCTTCCTGGAAGAAGGCTACATACGTCTTGAATTGATTAACTCAAGGGCAAATGAAGCAAAAAAACCCAAACTAGCTTCAGACAGCAGCTCTCATATTTTCCAAAACAGAAGAGAAACTTGAACACAATCAGTTATCAGGCAGTAGAACCAGTGCCTGGTCACACTGTGAAGGAACTTGGAATTCAACCATATTGGACAAATTCTGAATAGTGGTGGTCTTCAAAGGAAACACTACAAAAGAAAGTATGGATGAGTGACCAACATCTATGACCTCACCTATCACTTTTTTTTCTTGCATATTTTATACCCAGCCAGAGTTTTGTCATCACATATTAATCCATCAGAATTTAGATGAGAGAGAAAAATCCTTGGAAGGAGACAGAAATACGACTCCCAAATATTTTGAGGATATTAAGCAGTACTTTTTATCTTCCTCTTTAAACTGTAATTACCCAACTGTGTAAACACTTTTATGCATCATCTACAGCCTGCTAAGACAAACAGTCACAAAACTTTTCTTTGTTAAGCAAGACCATATTTGACAAGACATAAATCACAAAGATGCCACTATGGAGAGGAGATTTTCAAAATATATCACACATGTACATCCCCCAATCCATACAGTTTGGAGGGGTGAGGTGAGGATGTTGTTGTTTGTTGTTTGTGTTTTTTTAAACTTACTCAGTGGTGGAGAACAATGACTGAAGTTAACCGATCTGTTCAGTAGCTACAGGGGGGCAGCATGTAAACATGAAAGGACAGTCATCGAAGGTCTCTTTTTTTTTAATTCTAAATTCTAGCCACTCTTTACCTCTCGATTTTATTTTAAATTAAATAAATAATCCACTAGGAATGGGTCTCTTTTTGGCTCCACAAAAAAAAAGAAAAGAAAAAAACAGAAAGTGCCAGAATGAAGAGAGGCAGACAAAATAAGCTTTCACAAGCACCAATTCTAACCCAAAGAAATGAGATAGTAGTTAGTTTTGAATACCTATTCAAGATTTAGTTCTATGATGAGATGGGGATCAAGGATGTCAATTTCCTTCTTTTTAAACTTCATAGTTCAGCTATGAGTTGCCTACACAGAGCTCCTAACCAAACTAGAGTCTAAATACAGCAATTAGCAATCAAGCAAACATTTTTACATTCCAGAAAGATTAAGACAGATTCTAATGGCTTTGCTGGTCTTTGTCCAGTTCTGCATACCACTCAAATTAAGGCTACTTTAATAATGAAAACATGACGCTGAACACCAACTTTGTTTGCTCAGCATTTATAATCATGTCCACCTCAATTTTATCAATAAATCTATCAGTAACTCAGAAATAAAAGTTTCAGTTACAAATTAAATCAAGCAAATTGGGTTACAAATGGATTCAAGCAAATTTTCTTCTAGAATCAAAAGCATTTTTGAAGATATTTTAGAGTTAAAATATGTTCATTGATATTCCTGTGACTTGTTAAAAGATAGAGCTATATTCCATCTAGACCAAAACAAGTCAGACAACTTAACTGTTTGCCCACAAATGACTCAACCTTAGGAGAGAGAGAAAGTAAGACTACCTTTGTCCAACAGAGATTTAGTACCTTACTGAAAATTATATGGGCATTGGTAGAACCAAGGTAGTGCCTGACAGTTGGTTTTATTAGGCTTTTAATTCCTAGTGAGATGCAAAATTTTGCCATATTTGCATGAACATATTTCACAGCTTAGAAAGTTCTTTGATAGCTCATGTTTCAATATATTACTTCTAGTTCATTTACAAAATTTAAAATCACAAAAGCTATTTACATAGAAGAATATTAAATGGTTATGATTCCTTTATTTTTAAAAACAGTTTATGCAAAATGATTGGAAGCATAAAAAAACTTCACATCGTAGTTTTAAATATATATTAAACAATAAAACCCAAAACTGTCAGTGAATAAAAATAGTGCTTAAGCTTTGCTTCCTAACCTCACCCTGAAGGATTATACATGTAACAGTCAGAGCACCAGAACTGACATTGTCACGCAAAAAAATGCAAGAAAACTGGCTTGGCATACAGAAAAGCAGCAGAATTATGTTACATACATCAGACATTCTACTTCTGACATAAATGTCTCACATTCATGGTACGAAGATTCTTCCAGCAGTGGCTCCTGGTGCTGGATGCTCAGGATGAAGGAAAAAGTTTCATGTACGCCTTACAGTACAGTATTCAGCAATGGGAAAGGATACCGACTGGTGGAGATCATAGAGGTAACATCCCCAAAAGTACTGCCTCCTGTCAAGTAAAACATTTTCTGCAGCCTACACACAGCAGCTCAGAATCAGTAACTGGATACGAAAAAGATGAGTGGTTAATGCAAACTTCAGTGAAGAATACTGTAAGTTTTGCCTTGAGGAGCACCTTTTGATGCTTGTAGGAGGAAATGAAGTGAGCTTTCCCAAATACAAGATGTATACACACTCCCCAAGAAAATCACAGCAACTGTCAGTGCTCATGAATCTAACCTTAAACTACACGTGAAGTCTTCACGCAATTTCAAACACATTCTTAGTCACTGAATTGACATATTTATCCTTCTGTCTGTGTACAGATCCACAGATAATCTTGTGGAAACTTGAAGTGGTAAGGTCTATGCAGCACAAATGTTAATATCCTGAAGACAGCTAAGCTTTAAAGTTCAGTTTGTTCTTGATTTTGTGTGGTTTACAGAAAAAGACTAGCCAATGAATCATCTGATTTAAATGAAAATCAGATTACTTTTGGTAAAAGCTTAGGACATGGCCTAAGGATGACGTTATCCTTCCAAAATATAGTATGATGAAGTCCAGACACAAATGTTTTTCCCTGTCCTCTGGTCTGATGTGATTACCAGAAAAAAAGACCTCCTATTCCCAGTGACAAGAGAAGTTAATCAGTAAATCCACAAAGACAAAGGTCTTTGGAGGACTCAAATACGCAGAAGTTTACAGAAGCTGAAGAGGGGGAGTGGGATCAGGGAGCAGTGAGAACGAGAACTTTGACTGGTTTGAACTGTAAACAATTTTAACAGGCAGCCTAAACTCCTTCAAGCCAATGAATAGTTACAGACACCTATAATTTAATTTGCATTTTTAGAAGAGGAAAATGGCATTGTTTGTGCTGAATAATAAATCTTCTACTTTTTGCTGTGTACTTTAATAATATCATAATAACATCATAATAAACGCTTAGAGCAGGATTGGTTTTGAGGCAGTTTTATGCCAATCATCCAGTCAGTACTGAGACAGAGTAATTAGGTTAGATCCAAACACAGGTTATTCTAGTGGTTCTAGACTGAATCTGAAGAGTTCTCAAATGGTAAAGACAAATGCATGAGGTTTGCATGTACAGCCCAGCTAGTGCCATTGTGGTATTTTAAATCAATTTTCATCTGATTTTATTCAGAACCAGAAGTACAGAAAGGTAAGCAACTGGTATTGCTACAGACCATAAGACAATGAATGCATACGCCCACCAACTACCAGGAGCTGAACATGCCCAAGCATTCCAAATGTTCCCATTTTTGTCACCCAGTACACATGCTTGCTTTGTGTGACACAGAGCTGTACAGTACCCCACTGAGGTCAGGATTCCGTCTGTTTCTGACCCTGGACTTAGGCATCCCTCTCAAGAGAACTTAAAACATCTTTTTTATCCTACTTAGAAATTATTTTTCAGATGAAGGAATTCCCAGTTGCTAACTGTGGTCTACTGAGAATTTCCTGAATCTGGCCTCACACCTCAATTATCTCTCTAAACTCTACCATACTATTCGCCTATCCACAACGGTACTTAACTAAATCCTTCCTCTGGCTCTACTTGGTGTACAAGACATGGCACACAACGAAGACATACACTTTAGGAAGTCAGAGAGAGGAGGGTATACTGAAGACCAGAACCCTGGCTATAACTAGCGGAAGGCTGCTGCACAAGATGCAGGTCAATTGCCAGTTATCTGACTATTCAGAAGACAAATCCCTTATACCTTATGGAAAAAAAGAGAAATCAGTCTTGGAAAAATGTTCAGCTGTGTTGGCATGGTTTTATAACTTTCAACAAGTAAAACAGCCATTCATTCAGCAAACTAAAAACATGGCTGTCCAAACAGTCTAGGTAAATTTTACATTGGTTTACTTAAGCATGGTATGTGCTAGAATATTTGCAGCCAAAGCAATATTTACCTCTTCTCTCTTTTTTTGTACCCATTCCTTGTGCTTCTCTTCAGCTATCCTCTTCCTCCTTTCACATTCTTGCTTTTGCTTCATCTTCTCAAGCTGAATATTCATTTCCTAATGAAAGAAGAAGTATACATCTTAAATCTGTGGTGACCATCTACACCAGTACACTCAATACTGGAAATAGTGCTGCAGTCAAAACAACGTACACATTAGATTTTGACATTTTTCCTTCATAAAGATTTTGGAAAAGGCAGATGACAGTCAACAGAAATATTACGAAATACAATCAATGGAAATGTATAATTTTTAGAATATGAACTGGAAATACTTATTCTAATTAGGCTTTGAAAACAATGCAATGTAAGAAATCACTCCTTATTTAAATGCCCTGAGTCAGTGGGATCTTAATCTGCAGCAGTACTTTTCTACAATACTGAAATTTTACATGGAGTACTGCTCTGCATTCAGGAATGCATCAAAAGCTAAGGGAAATATTACTCACTTGTCATTTTTAGTACCAGTACTACAGGACCCTTAGGGCTAAACCCAAATCATATTAAAGACAAAATTATTGCAGATTTTAGCAAACTTTGAAACAGGAGCTTTATTTTGAAGATGAGAAGATAAATTCTGAAGTATCTTTGTAGGACACGTGGTATATATGCAATCACTTATATCTCTCCAATGAAATGAATTGATAAAGAAAAAACATTACTAAGACAACAATTTGAGATGTCTAGCTTCTCTAACTGTAGCATTAGCATGAAGTGCTGTTTTTCAATGAAAATTCATACCTTCAAACATAGATGGATGGAATTATTTCCATGAGACTGATTTTCTGGTCCCTACACTGCAGTCAGATTCAGAGAGAATCCCCTCTTCTTATGACAGTGAGTTTGAATTTAGTAAGACATCAAGAAAAAATAGGAGTCTGTAGAGAGCTCAAATAAAACACTATACAGACATAGTTCGAAAATGTAGTTGTTGCTGTACTGAGGCAAAGTTACAGCAACGAACACCTCCTTTGCGTTCTGAGAAATTGGTATTGCAGGGATCCTGGCTTCTGTAAAAGGTGATGGCACTGGTACCTCAGAAGACCCCATCCACTATCCACACCAAACGTTTATCCACATTTCCGACATTCAGAGCAGACTCTCTGCTGCTGTCAGCAAAAGATCTGGTACTTCACTGTTTTTTTCTTAGGATATCAGTTTAAAATACTTTTTATATGTAAATGCAGTAACACATTTTTATATCACAATCGCATACTTAGTTCTCTTCTGGCATCTTTCCATCTGGTATTTTTTTCCCCAGATACAAGCTATTTAAGTTGCCTACACTGCAGTTTAACTTCTAAGGTTTCCAGAATCTTACAAATTAAAAATAAACATTTACCTGTTCCACCCATTTCTATATGGCTTTAAGTAATGCTTGTCCTATGACTGGTCTTAATATATATTTAATATACATTTGCTTTGGTTCCTCAAGAAGACCACATGAGAAGTCCACACACCAATCACATTTTCTACATGACACCAGAAATTACTTTGGCTCATTTTTTGTACTTTAAAATCAAAATTGGGAGAGACAATTGCCAAACTGGAATCTGAAGGGGAAGTCATGAAACATGTGGTGAATATTAACAGATCACAACATATTCTTCAAGTTTAACAAACTATTTTGGTGTTATGCTGACCTCTAAGAGACTGTTCTAGAACCGTTCAGTGGTGGATGTTTCATAAACAGCACGAGGTAGCCCATGTAAAACAGATGTATGTTATATCCACTTTCCAGACAAAGTGAATCCCAGAAAGGTTAGGACATTGCTCAAGGTTAAATAGTAATTCAGTAACTAAAGTGAGAAATGCTCTAACTTTTATGTGATTGTTCTAACTACCACCCAATACTTCCAATTTGATTTTGAACAACAGTATCATTTAATCAACCATGACAACAATCATATTAATCAAGAAAAGATATAGCATTCTCACTCAATTCTGCCCAAGACCCAGTATTCAAGAACTTTTCATTTGCAAGGAGTCCAAAGACATAAGGAGGGGAAAAAAAATGCTGGGACAAGGAAAACTATCCTGGGAAAGGACACCAAACAGTCGTATAATTACACACTAAGTGGGTAACAACACTGTGCTTCATATCTAACCAAGCAGCTTGGCATACTTAAACCCAGCACACGCCCTGTCGTGTTTTACTACCTACATGCAGGCGTATGTACCCATGATGAAAATCAAGGTACCAATTATATAAAAATGTTTTAATCCTTTAAACTCGAACCATTACCTGACAGCTGGATAAGCAAAATATTATACAGCACCACTTCAATGAAGCATAACATTTAGCAAAAGAGAATGCACGTAGCATGAATCATGTCAGCATTGTCAAACACAAACATGATGGAAGCCCAAAACACTAAAATACAATGGACGAAACTACTTGTGTTTCCGAAACCAAAAGAAAAAAAAAAATCCTGTATTTTAGTACCTGCTATCTTATATTAGACTTAACACCATGCTAATCAGATGTATTCACCTCTGCAGCTCTAGCTTGTAAGTGGGCACGTAGTTCCTTCTCTTTGCCAATGAACCATTCTTCCCATGGCGAAAGATTATCTTTCAAAGGTGATTCCTCTTTCTCCCCTATTATTTCAGAGTCTTCAGTCTTCCTGAATTAAAAACAAGAAATGTAAAAGAACATTAACTACAATATATGACGGAAAATTAAGCAGTGCTACCGCCTTAAAAAATGACACTTCTTTCATGGTATATTGTGACAACTATTACATTATTTTTCTATCTGTTTAGTAATCTCTGGAATGGACAAATGGCACTTACAGTGTACCTCTGACCCTCCTCCTTACATTCTAATTATGAAATTCTAGCTTGTTAATGGGGTTTTTTTTCCCCTGGTGCACTGTGGAACAGATTCAAGCATTACCTTTTATGAACTAAACACTAATATCAGGAACATCAAAGTGTCACCTTCCTTCTCACATCTGGAAACCAAGGGCTATCAGAGATTTAACATTAACATCCTGCCCTTGGTCACAGAGAGGCTCCATTTATCAACTGGCCTGTAGTAAGAGCAAAGGATAATCAATAATTTTTCCTTCTTTCCTTTCTTTCCTTATAGAATTGGATTCCTGATATCAAGCAACCTCAGCATGAAGAATTCAATCACTCAAATACGTAAAGCTTTCCACCCTAAAAAGCTTTCACAGGAAATATACTGAAGAAATATGGCTTGCACACAACACTTGATGATATTATACAAGGTTCCAGTATACTTAATAGGATACCTTGCACAACTCATTCATAACTTCTTTACTCACGAATAATGCAGCAATCCTAGCCCCAGGCCAAAAATATCTTTTATAATATTCTATACCAGTACTATCTCATAAGTAAGCCCACATATTGGGCTCTAAGTCAACAAAAAATTGAAAACGTGCCAAGGGATTTCTTTATAAGATTTCTTCTCTCTTATATAGATTTTTTTCTTAACAACAAAACAGCGGAACTAGGCTTCACTTTACTATTTTATATAGATGTATGGGCTCTAGAAATACTTACCTACCTACCTACCTACTTTACTATAGTGAGTAATTCTGTTTGCTGAATTCCAGCTACAGAAAAAACATCCAAACAAGCATATTATGCTCCTAAAATAAATCTTCTAAGCATAAGATATCTGTTTTTTATCAATATAAAAGAATTGCATGTTCATAGGCAACAGCAATACTCCGCTGCAAAACACTTTACATCCCAGTAATCTTTAGAATATATGTCTGTGATGCAAAGCATTTAGGGACGATGTCCGTGCTAAGGCGCTTTGTCCTACTCTTCTCCACTGTTGATACCCACGTGTTTGCACACTATCATGACTGGTCAAGCTGTTACATGTCCAGGGGAGGTGACTCATGCTGAAGCTAAATCGGAAAAGGGTTGTTTCCCCCTGCACAGAATCAGCCTCCAACCCTCTTTATACTGTGCTGCCACAGAGATGTGGCAGCATGATGGAGGTGACAGAATACCCTGAGAGTGCACGGACAACAGCAGCACAGGCCAAGCTCTCCCAAGCCCAGCGTTGGCCAACACATTCTGCTGCACCCTATGGCTTTGATCCTACAGCCTACAGACAGTTTTTACACAGGTACATATGCTCAGGGATAAAACTTAAGAGTGCATAATAACACATTTTGCTAGAAAATAACTCTCTGTAAGTTTATTAAAGATAAGGATAAAAGTATTATGTATTCAAATTCAGGAAACCAACAAAACTTTGTCCAGACTTGACATTTTGGGCAGGGATACTTCCTCAATACATTCTTTTGCTATGCACACTTTGCATTATGGCACTTCACACTAGAATAATACTAACACCTTAGACCAACCTGAAAAAAAGTACTACTAGAAGGAATGAATTAAGAAAAAGTATATTTACTATATATTTTCTTGTATCAATAATTATGAAATTCAATCTGTTAACTCCTCAAAAAATTCATATTAATAAATTTAAAACTTACTGTGTACATGGAAGAAATAACAGAAAATTACATTTAAAGAGAGAAAATCACGAGCTGAACACAAAGAACTGTTAGCAGAAACATTTCTCCTCTTCTGCAGTACTGTGTCTAAAGCTCTCAGACTGCACCGGAGCATGGACTAGAACCCAGTGCTTCCCAGTATGCATCCCAGACACCAGTCACACTCTCCCTGGCACACTGATTTGGTATTTTGAGCCACAGAGATCTTGAATTTCATGGGACCATTTTCTGATATGCCAGCACACTCACAGCTATTACCTTCCTTAGAATAATTAAAATAACAGACTTCTTAAAGTACCACATTCTCAAGAGCACATTTGTTTTTAAATAAGTATCTTGAATCAAATTAGATACCTTTGGCATTAGAACTGAAATCTGATTAATAGAAAACACTGATTATCATTTACCATATACTCACTTAAGCCACACCATCAAACACAACACTGATCCATAATGAAAGTATGAAAATGCCTAACATCATTTCACAAGGCCTTGTTTTCAGCTCTCCTCTTTTGCAAATACTGTATTTCCCACGTTAAATGTCTGCCCCTGGCTAATTTTTGTGTAATTTTAAGAGGACAACAACAACAAACAGACTCTTTGAGAGAGTGTGCGCGTACGGGGGGGCAGGCAGTGCTGTGTAATAAGGGTTCTTTATTATTATGCTTTTGAGATCTTGGCAGTTATACAGGGAAGCTGCTATATGAACATTTGGTAGACACTCATTACAACACAGCAGCAGTATTATGCAGATGCAGTGTCTGCATGAGTAAAGAATGTATTTTGCCCACAGACTTTAATGAGATTCTTCCAACTCAGGCCCTAACAGAGGTCGTCTTCAGTTGTACCTTAGAGCTGCCAGGGGATACTGCAGCAACAGGCCCAAAAAACACGAGCTGTTTTCAAGCAGCATCTCAAGCTGCAAAGCTACAGAACTTCAAGGTAGGTGAACAAAATGGCTTATTGGGAAAGAGTGAGTTAACAGAAAACCTGAAACAGGAGGGACCATAAAGAGACTAATACCCTTTTCAGTCTCAATCTTCTATTACCAACTACATTTGAACGTTTTCCTGGGATTTTCAGCACCTTTTTCAAGCAATGCTTGTAAGAAAAGTTTAGTGTGGCCCCTTATTTCTTCACCTGCACCGGAACCCTGCACCCCTGTGAAGCTCAGCTGTCCTTCCCTTACCCCACCAGCACTTTTAGCTCAGCCCAGTCTTCGTATCATCGGCTACTGTGCAGACCTGTGAAGTTTCCATTGCGAAGGTCATATCCCAGAACGAGTCAGGCACTCCCCTGCCCTTCCCCCTTCTGTTTTACAAGGAGGAATAAGGGTTATTTATTCCCCTGTGAAGCAGAGGAGATGCCAAGGGGAAGAAGACATGAAGTTTGCATATAATTAAAAGGGATTTAAATTAAAGCCACAGGAACAAGAACTGTGCAAGGCATGCACACCAGACGGACTCTGGATACAGCTGTACACACCAGGCGGAATGGCCCGTTAGTCTCCAAGACCATTGAAAAGGATGACAGGAAGGGCTGTACCTTTCTAACCTGCAGAGACCCTGAGGCTCAGGCCACGAGCTTACAGATATTTTACAGACCCACCAAAATATCCAACTGCTCATAAAAATAGATTGCAGCAACCTGCGACTTCTCAAGATATTGTAAAAAGGGAACGAGGTGACTAAAGCGCTTATCTGTGCAAACAAATCTCTAGTTGCATGACGCAGATCTATCCTCCGTCCCCACCGCAGGCCTCCAGCAGCGGGAGGCGAGCACAGGGGCCCGGCTCCTCAGGCCCAGGGCAGCCCGAGCTCCCAGGGCCCAGACGCGGGGGTTACCTATCGCCTCGCCGGCTCGGGCAGGCCGCCGCCCGCTCCTCCTCCTCGCCGCTCGGAGAGCTGGGGCGGGACGCGGGGGAGAGCGGGGAGCAGCTGCGGGCACTAAGGGGCTCCTCGCCCTCGGAGCTGCTGGAGGACGGCGGGCTGGGGCGGGCGGCCCTCCTCCTCCTGCCGCGGGGCCGGGCGTCGCTGCTCATGCCGACGGGTGGCCCGGGAGGGAGAAGACGGCGGCTGACGGCCCGTCACCACAGACCCGCGGCCTCCTGCAGACGCACACCGCGCGCACGACCCGCGCTCCCGTCGGCCCCCACGGCTTCCCGCCGCCACGGCAACCGGGACGCCGCGCAGCCAATCGCCGCAGCCGCGTGACGGCCGCCGCCCTCCGCGCCTGCGCGCGCCTCGCCTCAGCCGTCGTCAACTCCCCGCCTGAGGGAGGATCGGGCGTTGTGGGGACGGCTTCGCGTTTCTGTGGAGCGGGGGCTCGGGCAGCGCCCGGGAGGAGACGACAGCGGGAAATACGGGGTCAGACCGGCGACCACCGGTTTTGTGTTGAGCAGGAAAGGCCTCCCAGCATGAGGGAGGATCCCCGGCCCAGGGAAAGCGGCAGCCCCTGCAGCCGCCTGCCTGGCCCTGCCCCTCTCCCCCTACACTACATGAACTCCTCACTCTGCTCCCCCCCTTAATCATACTTGTGCACGTTTACCAGTTCAGTAAACAGGAACCAGCAACCTCATGGTATGTCAGAATAAGGCAGCTTACACATTTTCTAACAGCAAAGTCAAAAGGTTGCCATCTGTCCTTTAATAGTAAACTGCAATGTTCAATTTCGGCCCCTGCAACTTGAATCTTGTTTCTGATTTAAAGTTCTAAAGACTTGGTTTTCATACACTTCTGCTATGGTGCCCCTTCCCTTCCCTCCTCCACTGAGTCTACAACTATAAAGCTTTATTTAGAACAAATAGATACACACTCCTTTCCCGTTCACCACTAGATACCTTGTCAATATTCCACCGTGGTTCCAAATCCCAGGAACACCGTCCCTCTTCACCTCTTCCCCTCACCCACCTTTCAGCCAAATCCGTAAGCAGGATCCACAACAATCCTATGTATCGCCAAAGCCTGTAATTACTTCTGCATCTTATCAACCAAGGAGATAACCACTGACTTGCAGCAAGCAGCTTTTTATAACTTCATTGAGGCATTTTGCTGGGGCTGTGTGAGCAGAAGCGTTACTGATATCAATGTGAGAGATAAAAGTTTGAAAGAGATTGTAAATGTGGTTGCTATATTGATATAATTGTTCTTGTCAAGATTCTCTAGGTGAGTTTAACAAGAAATATACTTTTATCTGGACAGGCAAGTTGAAAAATAAGCAACAGTATGAAAAATGCTTTGTCTAAGTGTCCAGTCTTAAATTAATAGAAAAAAGTCCTGTCTCACAGAATGGAGGAACTTGGGAGCTCACTGCATAGGGCATCTCATGCTCCTCATGAAGGCCCACAGCATCTGGGGTGGCCAGAAACTATGGAAGGGATGTCTCAAGGCAAGGCAGGAGCCAGCTATGGTCTTGCCAAAGACACAAACATTTGAGTCTTTTTCATCCCTCCCTGTATTATTATACAGAATAATTCCTTGGGGATTCAAGAACAGAAATTGGGCAAACAGCTTATATTGCCAAACCTCAGCATTGTGACAAGGTACCAGAGTGTACGCATCAAGTTAGCCTATACAGAGGGAGGCAAAAGCCAGTTCACCTTTTGCCAAATGAAAGCATCATTACTGGAATGGCAGAAGAGAAGTGAAAGTAAAAACTAAGTGTTGTTATCCCTCTTCTTACATTTCTGTCCCATTTGTCAAGCCAGCTACACAATCAGTGCCCTAGTTAATCCAGGCGAGGTAAGAGCCCCAATAATGTCATGTTATAAAATACTAATGATTGAAACAACAATCCTGCAGGTTCAAGTAAACTCCTAAGGACATATTTCATGGCAAAGCCTTAATTCTGTAAACTTAGTGCCGGAATAGGAAAGACTGCCTCTAAAAAGCATTTGTCACAGCAGGAATTAAGTGCCAATGCTGCTACTAAAGCCTACGGGGAAAATTTAAACTGACATGATGAAGCACAGAAGTTGCCACAAACAAGTGAGTGTAGTGAATAAATATATCTACACAGACCCCTGTGGTTGTTACCACTGTGAATAATCAAGCTGCTTTCTCACCGAAGAAATGACAAAAACTACATTCAGTCCTCCAGTGCTAACTCAATCAACACCATCATAGACTACGTCCTTTAAGCTATCTAGGAACAGAGAGTTAAATTCAGAGCAAACACAGTGATATATCCACACACCTATATTTTCTGTCTGTTCAGTCATGCCAACCACCTCTGAACTTCCAAATGCGTCTGACAAATTGCTCACAAGTAATCCCTAGCTGCTATCCACAGTAATTGAAAAGCCATTTTACATAGAAAATTATGTCAGAAAAGCAATTTTACAGGCAACAGACATAGAAATTAATTAAATTCTAGGCATAAACCAACTGCCCTGAATCACTAACTACCCTGATCTGACAACTCCATGAAATATTTGAATTTGCTGACTCTTCTTTATAAAACAGTTAAATTGTAGAAATTCAACTGTAACCTGATCCGCTCAGTCTCTGAAGAACATAAGAGCTGTCAGAAGGAAACCTCTCAGTTCAACTTGATTAATACTAGCTGGATTTAATGAAAAGACTCAGATAAGATTGCTTTCAGATGGAATGTCTAGTTCCACAGTTGGATTGAGGAACACAGAAAAAGCATAAAAATAATCCCACTGAAAAAAAACTTGCTAAATTTAGGCGCAAACCAAGGCTTAGACAACAAGCCTTAGACAGCACATAGTAGGGTGTATTCTCATCTTTGCCACACACGGTACCCACTGCTAGTCCCAGTCCAGATTCTGTCGACTGCAGACATGGAGCCATCTGCTTTCAACGAGTGAGGCCTTGAGAAGGTGAGAATTTCTCTCTTGGTTAGGGGAATGTGCAAGAACTCTATGAAATACATTTACATTTAAATTCCATCTTTTTGAATCAATAGCAGGATCTCCTCAACTCAGTTGTTCTACTTGGTTGGAGATCACAGCCCTGTTGCTTTTGAACAGCCTCCACTTCTTCACCTAGTTTATGCTTCTACACAAAATCTTTATCTCTTTTAAAGCTTCAGTTATTAACAGATTTAGTTTTTCATTTTTGGACTGAAATTTTCAAAAGACACTTAGAGGTTATACTTTTGTTACCAGAAACCAGTGAGACACTTCATATTCTGTTATCCTGAAATCTAAATAATTTCCCTACAGCAAACACCACAGTGACCATTAACCAGTATTTCCCAGGTAAAACCCAAGTGATGATATTTATAGTAGTGCAGTGCTATGAATGCAACATATGACGTGTCCATTCACCCTCCCAGTTCTTACAGTATACAACAGTAAAGAAAACAATAATTTGTGATGTATTATCCCATTCCAGGTTTAATTAATTTCCTTATTTACTAAATTATCTTCAACTGAACTCCAGTGCTGAGAGTAAATCAGATTCTACTGTATGATACGTGAAAGGTAATATTAAAAAATCTCTTGCTAAAAATAAACTTCTTATGCTAGCAGTGAAAGATCAAAAGCATCTATGTAATTAACAATTATTAAATTGAGAGTACATATGAAACAAACTCTGCATTGCGCTTTTAATTAAAAATATTACCCTGTAAATTAAAACTGAAGGCTTAAAAATAGGAATCAAGGTCAAAAGAATATTGGATAAAAGGATCTTTGTATAACTTTGAAATTTCTGAGTAAATTTATGATTAAACACAGGAAGTTCTACTGGAAAGAAATGAAAAAGGGAAAAGTGATTTAGACCAAGAAGCTGCTAAGTAGGTCTATTATTTTTGTAAGAGAATAAGAAGGCTCCATTTCATCTTAAGAGTTCTCTCCAGATTAGTGCCACAGAGCAGGCTAATAGCTGTCTGTAAGAAATTACTTAATGGCAGGAAAGGTAGGGAACACCATAGTCACAAATAAATTGCCGAAGTTGCTCTGTCTCCCTGCAGAAAGCTGCTTCCTCACAATAGCAGATGAGGAAAGAAAACAAACAAACAAACGTCCTCCCTGCCCTCAGTTCTCCTCTACTTAAAGTCAACAGCAAATTCTTTTTGTCTGTAAACCCAGCACTGGAGCTCAGTACAACAGTTGTCTAAAGAGGTTTAGAAACAAAGTATGTGATATTGTCACCAGGCAAACATTTTCAGTGAGCTTTAGATTCTAGGAAATCAGAGTATTCATTTTCTGTGGACACCCAGAAGAGCATAATGTGAAATATTGGTTGGTTGAGTATCAAAACCGAAATTAGGAAGCTTTTCTACCTGAGATAGCTGCCTGGGTGACAGCTCTGAAAGCCACTTGTACTGAGGCAACTGAAAAACTGCCCACATTAGTCACACAGCACAGCTTCAAGGCCAGTTGTCCCCATGTATCTGATACTGCTTTTGGAGTGGGGAGGAGAAGCGAGGTCTCAGGGGATGGATTTCCTACTGTGGCTGCGAACAGCTGAACGTTATGCACCGCTACCGAGATCAGCTTGTCTGGCAAAAGACACGACAAAGGAGACATGGAGTACCTGGTGGCTGGATTCCTCTGGGTTCTCCTAATGTCATCGTCCATAGATGCTGGGCAGGTGGTGATGCTGAGACAGGCAGGTTTTGCAGCACTGCTTCTAGGTGGGTTGATTTTAGCAGCCAGTGCCTGTATTCTTTCACCTCTACCAGCAGATAAAACCTGCGTGTTTTGGAAGACACCGGGCTGACTGCATTAAAAATTAACCATTAGCATAACTGTAACTTCAATAACATATTGATGCATAAATTAAATACTGTAACTCCAAATGGCTCACATCTGACCATTTTAATAGCATTCCAGTGAAGGGTCACTTGTAAAACAAGAAGAAATAAATCCATACTCACGAACATTGTTTGAAATTGATAATTGGATTTCTTTCCCTACCCCTTATGAAACTGCATCTGACATGTATTGTACTTTTCAAGCAGTATTCTTGGTAGAAGTACTCGCATTACCTGTGACTGGCTGGCCAACAGAGGCAGCGTGGAACAGACTGGGACTCTTACAAAACTATGACTAAAAAAACCCCCACCATTCTCAGCATGGAAATAGTACCAAAACCAAAATAATCATCTGTATGATTTTCCAAGCCATATGAAAAACATTTCAACTCAAATACGATCCATAATAATGTCTTTATTAAAGAGATTGCTTTATAAGAGGGCAAACGCTTCTCTGAAGGTTTTAACCTTTCACATGCCAAGAAGTCAGCATTAGTCCGAGATCATAAATCCACTTATAAACTGGTAACTTTCTTACTTCGCTGGCAATTCTTTCCAGAAATTCTCATCACATGTAGTGGAGAGCAGACGACATGTTATTTATGCTCAAGAATTTTACATGTGCACCATTTTCAGCCTTAACTTTTGAGAAACAGAGATAAATAACAATCAATATTCACGTACCCTTTATTTGCTTTCAGTGTAACATTCAATGCTAATTGCATATGTAATATTCATGAGTGTAAATATAAGAATTAACAACTCTGGGTTGGTTTTCTTCTCTTTTGTTTTTACATGTGAATATTTTGGCTTACAAAATTAACAGCATACAGTAAATAATCCTCCCATACTTTGTACAAACTACATGATTTTGATATACAAGGATTCTGGTTTTATTACAGTGACAATATACAACCATGTCTATTTACAATGCAAAAAGTATATAAACCACATTTTAAACATTCTGCTACTGGCAGCCACTATTGTTTAGGAGGTAGCTT
This sequence comes from Syrrhaptes paradoxus, assembly GCA_013400615.1. Taxonomy (NCBI): domain Eukaryota; kingdom Metazoa; phylum Chordata; class Aves; order Pterocliformes; family Pteroclidae; genus Syrrhaptes; species Syrrhaptes paradoxus. The sequence goes on from VZTO01008534.1 coordinate 31,339, forward strand.
TAATTAACAAAATGAACTGAAGCCACATTTCCCATCATGTGTTCTATCAAATAATTTACAATACAAAGATAAAAATTCATTGTATGAACAGTATATACAGTTTAATTCTCAAAACAGCAATCTAGCTTTAAATCTTAATGACAATGTCTCCAGAGTAACTGGGATGGCAGTGGATTTGCTCTTGATTTAGTGTATTGTTCAAGAAACACACATAATTACTTAATCATGCATTCATAACTTTATATCGATCAGATTTCAAACTAAATATAGGCAATTGGATCGCTGATTGTACTTAAATCATTTGGGTCTCAGGACTTGAATGGTTTAAAAATAATGCACTGATTTACATGAAAATCAGTGACTTTGCACAGTGTACTTCACTCTCAGTAAAATAATTGGCAAAAATGCTTTTCTTTTATTGCAAAACTGCTTTATCTTTTCCTTCCTCTTGCTAAAATCTCACTCTTCATAGATATTATTGGGGTGCTGTAACATTCAATGGGCTGCAGAGTATCAGCCAGTCTTTCTGCAAAGACGTGAGCTGTATACATCGACAGCACTGCTGACACCCCCCGGTCTTTCCAACAGTGTGACCCAACTGCATAATACTGAAGAAAGTTGCTGTGGTTCACCTGAAGTAATGCATCATCACTGGAAAAATGCGTCCAACCCTGTTATTCCTGACAGCTGTTAATATGCTTCTTTCATAGCTGACAGATATTGTGGATTACAAGTGCTTTATTGTAACAAAACCTTTTTTTTAAATTGAACGTTGGCTTGAAATACAAAAAAAACATGGTACTCCTATATTGCTGTCACAGTTATGTATGGGAGAATTAATCCCTTTTTTGGCCCTGCAGTAAAATTCATCCTGAGATTCAATGCTGAATACACTATACAAAGCTAGCAAGAGATTTTTTTGCTTAACTATAGAAAAGTCACATTTAAAAATAATTTCTTTAATATTAAACAGCTGTCCTTTATATTGTTCTTTGGCAGAAAAAAAAAAAAAGGAAAAAAATCAACAGAACTTACCTTGCCAACAGCAGAAGCAAAGTACAACTGGAGTACAACGTGGAAACACACCATTAGCATGTAAAAAAACGTATAAAAGAAACCACTAGTGTGTGGAAAGAGTTAAAATATTGGGTAACAAATTTGGTTTACCAATTATTTACAGTCAGGGCAACTGATTTATTTAATTATTTTAAAATGTATGGCTCAAGAAGTTACTGCCCACTTCCCTTCTTTACAAATGACACTAAACGCTGATTACAAAAGTGCTTCCTGCGCGAAAGGTCAAAACAGGCAACAGTCCATGAAGCATCATACCTCTTTATTAGAACAGCTGATGGCAAAAAGCCTTTTCAGTCTTTAATTCTCGGTATGTTGTAGGCGTAACGAACCAAAGGGAATCCTCGGCTTTGGTAGAAACACGCACGGCCGCAGGCCTGCACCTGGTCAGAGCTGTCTGACACGAAAGAGTCGTCCTCGTCCGCGTAGTCAGAGTGGGCTGACTGGGTGCCGCAGTCCGACCAGTAGCCATCCGGCCTTTGGCAAGGCACCACTGCCAGTGCGGGGCAGCTGTGTGATTTGATTAAATGTTTACAGGGCACAGGCTTGGATAAAAGGAGTGATTCGCAACATTCACACATGGCAATGTTACCCTGCAAATGGGTGTAGACCCCGCAGTCATAGTAGAAATCCTGCGTCACGCAGCCCCCTTGAGCGTTGACGGCAATAGCTACTGCTCCGTTCTTCCTGGTCATATGGCGCCTGAGCAGCTTCCAGTCTTCCTTGAACTTTGGGTTGAAGAAGACGTACAGAACCGGATTCAGGCAAGCAGGTAATGGGAAAAATATCAAGGTAACAGACTTCATGATTTCAGGGCTGATAGAAATCGCAGTGATCAACGGTGCAAATGAGAAGAACGCAACAGGGCAGAAGAAGATGCAGTTCGTGAAGATTAGCCAAGCGACATGCTTAATCATGCTGGACTGTGAGTTTTCCGAGAGGTCCTCTTTTTCCAAGTTGCAATACAGTTTAGTGTAGATAATAGCCATTAGCAAAAATGCTAATGAATTCAGGAGCACCAAAGTTACTGTGAAACCTAACGAAGGCGTTTCTCCAGTGGGGAAGGGCAAGCAAAGGGGTGATGCCGAGTACTCCGCTTTATAAAAAAGTGGTAAGCATCCCGCTACCACAGCACACAGGAAAGCAAAAACTGCCGCAATTTGAAATTGTTTTTGTCGATTGCTTTTCCCCTTTTTAATGATCTCCTTCGCAGAGAAGCTCCGTTCAACAGCTGCCAACATCAGGAAAAAAATGGCACTTTCTGACGAAAAGACTGCAAGAAACCCAGCAGCTCTGCAACCACTGCCAGTCTCCCACCATATGCCGTATTCAGCAAATCTTCCCCATGAGACAGCATCCAAGAAAGTTAAAATACCAGTATAGACTCCCATAAATAAGTTAGAGACAGAAATCAGGCCTATAAACAGTTTGGAAGACGGCAATGGAGTACAGGATGCAAATATTGTTAACATGACAAGCAGGTTGAAGAACAAAGCGACCAAAAAAATAAACCAGACAGTAAGTCGAATCATCCAGCTGCCCAATAAATATTCACAAGGCTTAAAAGCACCTAGAAGAAAAAAAAAAACAGGACCACCAATTTAGGGAAAAAAAACAAATCAGGCCTTAATAAGCAAGATTTTCAAAAGGTATTACAAGAGCACTCCTCATTAATTCATGAATTGAGTACACAGCTGAACTGCTAAATAGGTCAGTTGAAAGTAAACTATTCTGCTGAAGCTATTTACTAATTAATTATGCCTGAAATAATAATTACTGTGATGAATGGTCACTAGAGAATACTTTGTGTAAACAAGGTAGCTAAACAAACTTAATTACCTTTTAGCTACTCAAAAGAGCTTTTATTAGTGCTACCTAAATACATTTTATTTTCTTTAGATCTCATACATCATTTCAAAAGTTGGTAAAATAAAAGGCAATGTTCACAGCCAACTTCTAAGGGGGAAGGATTTTTCAGATGTAACATGTTCTCTCAAAAAATGATTCACACACATGCCTTCTAAAGTAACTTTTGGTCACAAGGAAACATCTGTAAAACAGCCAACAAATTGAATTTATCAGCTTTAATAGGGACAGGAATTCACCACAAGTCCTCTCCCCCACCCTCATCACTGAAAGGCACTGTGAGCTTAGAAAGTCTAATAGGGTAAATATTTTTTTCTTTTTTTGCCACTTAAAAAAGCTTAAATAATAAACATCTAACAAGCAAAATAATATGAGGCAAGACAAGGAAAAAAGGTCCCTACTTCTGCTTACTCTTCTAATCCTTCTAATTGCTATTTATTCCACGGGGAAATCCTACTGATTTCAAGTAACAATTAGAAGAGTTTAACCTCTCCTAACATCCCTATTAGGCACTGCTAATTGTCTGAAGCACAATAGCTGTGGATCTCTCCCTACCATCAGGCGCTCTGGGAGCTGAGGGCAGAACAGAAAAACACCAAACTGGGCTGCTACCTCGGGCTGGAGCTCCGGAGCTGGATTCAGCTCTCCCAGCTCTGCGCAGCTCATGCCCTCCCTTTAGGCAGGTGAAAGGTAAGTACAACCCATCCCTAATGCAGGTTGGAGCAACTGTGGAGAGTGGTTAAACGCCAGTGCAAAAACATCCCAAGGCCTAAAGCAACTTCCAGAAATTACTGAACTGACAAGTCAAAAAATAATCTGTTTGTTTAAATGAGCAAGCTTCATTTCTGGGTAAGAAATAATGGTGCTAACTAGATTATCAGACCAGTAAAATCATCAATAAAATCCCTTTTTTTGCAAGTATTCCCGAGTAAGACATCCTTGCCAGAATAATTATTTTTACAGTACATTTACATGATGCAACAATACCTGCTAAGGTGAATCTACTTAAAAATAAAAACAACTTCCCATTTAGGAAATTTAAAAACATCACTGCTGGGCTTCCAAAAGCAATTTGAAGTCTGTTTTCTAGTAGCTGTACAGTGAGGTATTGTTAGACAAAATCCGCCACGCTTTCCTGTCTTTCTCCTGAAGTCTAACTATACTTATAGTTAAAAAGTTGCCCTCCTCTCACTAATATTCCCGTCCCACCAGGGGAAATTCATGCTCGGAAGAATGAGTTTCAGGGCTTTCAGTGCTATGCTACTTGAGTGCCACTGTTCAGCAATCCATTCCTGCCATTAGGCAAAGCGGAAAGTGGATCTACGAGACGAGCAATGATTCAGAACTTATGGTGGGTGGAGTGTCCTACTTATGACCAGACGACAGCATGGCACAGAAAACAAGTTGTTAGTATGGGAGGGACTGGTGAAAAACAAGGCAAATTGTGAACTTGTAAAACAAGCTCTTCATTCCTTTTAGAGCTACAGCATCTCTGGCATGGGCAAAAAGAGAGAGCCAAAAAGGCTTTAAAGATCCAACCCATGTAACACACATCTAAATTCCCATTCTGTAAACAGGAGATCAAAAGCATTGGTCAAATTAATTCTCAGATCACATACAGTTACATTAATAATATATTTGACTTTCTGACCACACTTTTTTTTGGCTGTGATCAAGAAATCCTTGTAATATTCTGTATACTAAAGCTGGCGTAGCCCAAAAGATGAAGAGTGAACAGATTTTCATAATGGATGTAACATACCATTTTAGGAGAAGAGAATGAAACAAGACTTGGGAAACCCCTGCTCATCCCGAAGCATACCGTTCCCCCCACCTATGTGTTCCTGTTTATGTGAACAGGAGGGTGCAAGATGTACAGTAAGAATCCTCTGGAGAGCCCATGGCGAAGGCAAGGAAGTAGGAGGCACCACAGCAAGCTCTTTAGGAGCTGAGTGGAACCGTGTGTGGAAATTTGCGGTTAAAGGAAGATAAGCAGAAGGGCAGCAATGGAGCTGCCTAGAATGAAAATATTCGTTTGCAAGATCAAAGACTTTCAACACTCCTGGACTGTTCAAGCTTGAATTGGAGTAGTTCTGGTATGCCAATAAAACTACTCATTGCACATACATCTATAGCAGCTTAAGATGCTACTGCCTGCTCCAGCTACTTGTAACAGCCCTCTGCTGTCAATTAATGCTGCTATACCCGGGCCGGGAACAGATCACGTGAGTGTTCCTCATCCTCTCACACATCAGGCTCAGTTAAAACCATCAATGACAGCAGTTTGGGTTCAGCTTCTAAAGTGCAGGCTGACTTCTCACTGAAACAGATGAGCACTCATACAGTCTGTTCCACAGACATCTCTTTGGCAAACTAACACAGAATTAGGGGACAGTGCATTAAACACAGCAAACTCCAAATAAAAGTATTACAGTCTTGTATGTTCTGCTTATGGAAATAAGCTTCAGGTTTTTTCTGAGCATCATTCTCCACTATAGTGCTGTGTGTCTAAAGCTGAGCCAAATCTTTGTGACTGCTCATCCAAAACAACACTGACATCAAATGAAGTTTCACCCAAGCATTGCAGAATTTAATCTTCTGTGTACAGAATGACTACAAGGAATGAAACATGTAATTCTGCAGACAGCTATTTGCATAGCACCATGCCTTAAGTTCACAAGGTGGCTGAAGCATATTATAAGATTTACCTGTTGCTGGTGTACAGTGAATAATAGTCTGTCCCAGTTCCTCATTTTCCTCATTTCTTAGAGCATTTGCATCAGCTGTACCCAAGTAAAAATGAAAAACAGGTTAGTTGTAGGAAGAAAAAAAGTGAAATGCGGTGAAGCTGCCTAGGATGGAAGTAGTCCTTTGAAAGATCAAAGACCTGACTCTTCACCAACATTCAAGCTTTTAACAAGTGAAGCTGTTCTGGTTTGCCACTTAAGGTCAAACCCTCAGTGTGGAAATCGCTGCAGCAGTTTGAGTTACTACTGCCTGTCCCAGCTACTCACAATGCTTTACAACAAAGCAGCAACATCTTTCATCACTGGTGAAAAGATCTATGGGCCTTGAAGTAGACAGCAGAAGGACAAGCCCTTTCTGAACAGGAAGGTCAAAATACTGAGAACCAGAAAACATTTTTGTTCTGGCAGAAAATGACAGAAACAATACTGGCAGTTTAGAATTTAAAAAAAATATTTTTTTTCTTTTCCTTAAACAGGCAAATCTCACACATTTAGAAAGAACATGGCACTGCCTATCTGTAAGCAGCTGCTAAGCACTTTCAGAGACAGCTTTTGTATCCCTCTAAAGATTTACATTTTCCAAATTTCTTTATTCAAAGACAACATACACTGCTATTCGGTCTAGTCTGACCCAAAATAATACTGCTGGTTTAGTACAATGAAACACTTACCCTTCTCATGATCCATCAAGGCACCTTGATCTTGGTGACTGGATTCTTCAGCATTAGAGTTTAAATAAGAATCACAACCCCAAAATGCACAGCACTGGTAAGCGTACGGTACAGAGAGTGACCTGAAACACAGGCAGAACAACAAGTGATACCCACTGTAACCCGAGTTAAGATCACCATCTATCAAAAATATTTCAGTGTCACACTTCAGTACTAAAACTGAAGCTTCTTTTTACCACAGGCGCTAATAAAAGGTATTTCAAACTGGATCAGTTGTAACCATGTCTGATGAACTTTTGCACTGAGATAAAGGACAGGCTTGTCTGCTGCAAGGAGTACAAAGAAAATTCTGTGATGCTTAGGTCTCTCTGCTACTCATTCTACTCCATATACAAAACAAATTCCAGTCAGTGTTTGCAGTATTGCTGTATAAATGAAACTGAAAAGTAATTAAGCAAGTTAATTAAAGAGTAACTGTTTTGTAAGAAAGTTAATTCCCAGATGAACACAATGTTGAAAATTACATCTTTCCTTCTCACTCTTCATTTTGCAGCCCCCAAATTAATTTTTTTTTTTTGCTTTTTTTGTATGTTCAACAGAAATGGTACATACTATTAATCCTGGCAGGGAAGAAGCACAGCTGCACACAGAGTTTTACGAAGTCCACATAAACAATGAGATAATAGCAGACCAGAAGCTAACTCTTCTGACTCGAGGTTACAATATCAACTATCTGCAGTATTGTTCCTGAATTCTGTTCTTGTAAATATTTAGGAGGAACATCAGTCTAGAGGATCCCACAATGCATTAGTTCTCAAACACAGATTAAAACCTACAAACCAATCTGCTGTTTCCACGAGACTGCTGAGGCCTGCCATGGATTCCTTTGCTGGGCTTCGACAAGTTAACAGTATCTTTATCTCCATTTTTTCCATCAGACAGTATTGGAAACAATTTCTAACTGCTGCTTGAGGATTGAAATATTAATGTGCAGAAAGATCTTTCAAAATGCAAAGCAGTCAATCCCTGTCTGATCCACCTTCCACTGAAATCAGTAACAGCTTTCCATCTGAATTATTACTGTTACTCCCACCATTTGCCCCCAAGAATAAACAGCATATGTATAAAGTGTGGTGACTACGGAATCAGACACCTGCACCTCTGTTCCTGTCTTGCACACTCTAAAGACAGATGTGCTCAGTTCAATAACAAATGGAATCCACCCAAACCACTACTCCAAAGTCAGATGATATCTGTCTGGAAAGTGGTAGAGGAAAAATATAAAACGTTCCAAGAAAATTGTCTGCGAATGGCTTCTATACAAGAATAGTCAGATGCCCTTTCCTATATGCCAACATTAAAGCCCTACAGGACTCAGCAAAGGGCCTGATTATTTTTCATGAGAATTATCTAAATTGGCTTCATTTACTGTCATGCTGCTTGTTACTGTCAAAGTGAGGCACTCTGTAGTGTTATTTACCAACGTACCGGAGCTTTGCGAAGTTCTTGGCTGCCAAAGCTTCTTTCAACTCAGAATTGCCTGCAAGTTTAAGCTGGTTCAGTCCACTCAATCCTTCGGTTGGAACCGAAGTGAGTTCGTTGAAACTTAGGTCTCTGGAATGTGAATATTAAGACAGAGTTACAACAAAGTAAGTTTGAAGATCCTACAGCGTACACTTCGTTAGAACAGGAAGGTTTTTAAAGCCTCATCCTGAGGCTGTGGTCTGGCAAACGCCTGCCAGTGCAGCAGGCACTTGAAGCCTGCCCTGCGTACATTCAGCTAGTGAGAGGTTTTGAGATCCACTGAGATGAAACATTCAATAGCACATACCAGTTTTAAGCTAAAAACATTTACTATCACAGCAGTGAGAAGGTCTCTGCACTTACAGGTTAACGAGAGCTCCAACAGTGGTGAAAGCTTCCTTGTGGATCTGATGGATCCGATTTCTACTGAGGTCGCTGCAATGAATGCCAAATGGGATTATTTTAGCAGTTTCCTCAAAACTTTGTAACAGCTGCTGTACTGAGAAAAAAGCTAAGGTGACAAATACACGATGCCTCTGACAGGAAAGCTGAACAACACTCCCGTTTCCCCTCTCTCCCTGGTCAGACAGGTGCAGTAGCAGCCAAATCCCCTGGTCAGGCAGCTGTATCCGGCTTCACCTCATCCCCAAAGCAGACTCCATCTCCCACTCCTGCCCCCTTCCCTTCCTCCTGCCATATATATATAATGACATATATATAATGACATTCCTTATAAAACACCTGGCAATTTGTGGATATTTTTTTCTGATAATTTCTATGTTCTTATATAATCTTCATATAGCTAGAGATGTAAGGGAGGGAATAGTTTTGTTTACTGATTTGCTCCTCTTGAGGAAAACAGATCGGATCTCTACAATAGGTACTGTTAACAGAATAATGTAGTAATAATATAATGCAAAATAGTGGATTACTGAAAAAAATCTCCTTTTTTAACTCCATATATATCTATCTATCTATACATATATATAAATCTTTACAGCCTATAAAGCAAAATAGAGAATGGAAAGAATGAGACTGAAACTGGCTGCTCCTAGTATTTCTTGTAGGTGGTTTGCTTCACCTTGAGATCCAGCATACATGGCATTTAGCCATCAGTCAGACTTGTAACACCAAACTCTGACATTAGTTTGCATGGGAATCAGAAACATTATCTTGTTTTACTCAGTATGCAACTAAGTACACTTACAGGATACGAAGGGAGGACAGTCCTTGAAAGGTACCCTCTGTGATTTCATGGATTTGATTATGCTGTAAGGAACTGCAAAGTGAAGAAGTAGAAACAGAACTTTATTGGCAAACTGGGCTGACTTCAAACCAAGGGATAGCTCAGTGCCTGCTAATACACAGACTTAGTCTTACCAATGGCCAGACTTTTCTCACCTTTGTACACAAACTGCTTAGGTATCTGCTCTGCACTTAACATGAGCCATGTGAATATAACCACAAAGCTCTTCCATGGCACCTCTGCCCACCCCCAGTTCACAACCCATTTAATTCAGAAGAGACTGTTAAGTGTGGACTGAATTCTTTCCAAGCTAAAAGTAATACTTTGTGAACTTTGAAGAGACACACAGATTTAAAACAAATCTACTTAATCCTGCAGGGAATCTTTAGGCAACTTCTAAACCTGGGTGCACTTTCATCTCTCGAAATATGAATTTATGAAAGGGAAGAGTTCAGAAATGCTTGAAGAGCTAATGGGCAAATTATACTTCCAGTTCACTAGCTCCTTTTACAATGAACCACGTGTACAAGAAGCCCAAAGATGTCAAGAGTATAACAACAAAGCCCTGTGAGAAGTCTAGGAGCCCCACGCTGGTTAAAGGGGAAAAAGCTTGACTGCAGTAGAGGCAGAAGGAGAAGTAGGAACATATGCAGCAGAAAAATTGTGTAGCATCTGGAAGTTAAGCTGAAGCAGCTTTAAAGCAATAAAGAAAGGAAAAGCAAAGATGGGGTTCGAATGTGTCTTACAGGTACTAGAGGAAAAAACATTTTATGTAAGTGTAGGAGGATGGCTGGAGGGAACTGAAGAAGAGTGGAAGAGGCAAGAGGCAGGAAGGAGAACACTAATTCCATTTATGTGTACAGCAATACTGCTACGAAATGCAGGATTAAGGTGTCCTTCATTGTTTTTTGTGCCACAGGAACAATTAAACTTTAGCCAATTGAGGAAAACACAAGCGATTGAATTCTCTGTCCAGCACACTCCACACATGAGATGGTCATAGTATCTCTTTCTGGCCTTAATCTTAGAATTGTACTTATGAACAAACATGAAGCCAAAAAGGTTCTAGAGACCTGGGCTCAGCATACTAAGGAGGTAATAACGACAAACAACATGTATTTCTACTTACACTTCTTCCAAAGAGTGGCAGCCCTTAAAACTTGGGAGGTCCTTTATATTGTTATAAGACAAGTCCCTTCAAAACAGAAGATGGGACAAAGGTGGTTAGTTTGGCTCTTTTCTACTTGAAACATCGCATCACTTGTAACCGTTAAACAGATTGGCAAAAAATCTTCCTATTAGTAACATTCTGCAGAAAAACTAAGGGCAGTTTAGAGAAAATCATGAAGGGAATCACAAGCGTGATCTCTCCACAGTCATCCTAACTGGCCCCACTATGCACTTTGATTATACGTATCTACACACCCAAAACCATAGAAAGACATAACTGCTAAGTCAAGCTCACAACACTCAGCAAACAGCAGAAACGCTGTCTACATTAACACTGTAAAATATTGATTCATTGCCTTTTTATTTACTCTATTCACGAAACCCTTTTAAAAGCTACATTTCTGTATCTCTCCCCTTTTTGTCTCTGAATTTGGCAACAATTTCTTCTTTTAGTTTTCCGATATATTCAACCAGTGATGTAAAGCAAGCAAATGTGAAAAAAAAATCCCCAAACTCTTTATTTGGCAAACATTAACAAGCAAAAACAATGTTCTGTAACTGAAAAATAACGGAGAAACAGGCCATCATGAGATCCCTTCCAACCAACATTTCTGATTCTATAGGCACTGCTTTCAGCTCTGCATTTATGGATATCCCAAAACCATACTGTAAATTCTGTGAATTCCGGGAGTTCTAACGTGAAAAGGTTTATTGATAATCTACTTTTTTAGAATAAACTGGATAGACAGTATGGAATGCAGGAATTTGGTGCAAATTTTGATTTAGTGTGCTGGTACCTCCCCTTAAGCACAGCTAGGAAAGTTCAGAATTTTCTGTAAACTATGCATCAAAAAAGGAGACTAGAAACTTGCAACCTTCAAACTTCTGTTCAAAAGGTAAACTGCCATTTTAAAGTAAATCCTACCTCATAATTCTTTTTCCCCAGTTTTCCTTCTATAAAACAGAACATACTTTTCTCCTCTTTTTTCCAGCACTTGCTTTTGTTCCAAATTTTCCTGCACGTATCCTTTGCAAACGTGGCTTTGCCTCTCCCTCCTTCAAGGGTTTCCTTTTCCAGTTCGGTGTTTTGCACTTATTTTGACACATCCTTACTGCTTTTTCTGCTTTGCTTTTCTGTATCACTGTCCTCTTCCTAATCCTCATCTCCACTTCTCTTGATTCCTAATGCTCTCTCTTGTGTTCCCAAACAGAAAAAGTCAAAGCACTAAAACTAAACTTCTCCTTAACTTCTGAATGTAGAGGTGTACTGTTAAGAATGAATGGTGGCAGAGCGAATTTCAAGATGCAGAGACTGTTCAGCAGCACACCTTACATATCTTTTATAACATATGAAAGAAATACAGTGCACAAAGGGGACCTTGTTTCAGGAGCAGAAGGCACTACGTCAGCTCTGCCATGAGTCTTGATTTGAAGAATCAAGAAACCAGAATCAGATTTCCAGCTTTGATAGAACTAATAGGATGAGCAATTTTAAGCGATACTTTTGCTTTAAAGTAGCTTTAAATTCCTTTTAAAACATTTTAATGCAGATGAAAATAGGAGCAGAATGTGTATACTTACAGAGTTCGTAGCACCTTTTGCTCTTGGCATAAATTAACCGGAATACTGTTTATCTTGGTCCCTGTTAGAGTTCTGTGGGAAAAAAACCATACATGAATGTTTGCATTGTTGATGGTAGATGGCATAACAAGCATATGTAAGAGCAGAAGGACGGTGTCTCAGGTACTGAGGTGCCAGATTCACCCACTAACATTTTGTTCGGTTTGGTTTGGTTTTTTTGGAAGAGGCCAACTTTTCTGGTTTTCAGTTCTGTGAGAGAACAGTTAGTATCAATGGCCTTTTCATAGGCTGTTGTCAGTTTACCCCACTAAAAAAAAAAAAAAACAANAAAAAAAAAAAACAACAAAAAAAAAGACACCCAGGTATCACAGCAAGGAAAGCTATATAATTACATTTATTGACAGGAAGAGAACAGTTGCTCTCCAGATCCACTAATTGTATTTCAGTCACTTCACAAGAGGCAAACCCAAGAAATTATTGGAAATTATTTCTGCAGAAGATACTTACAAACTCTCCAGATTAACTGTTCCTGTCAAATTAGGAAACCACTGCACCATGCTGGCACCCCGAATAACCCTACAAAAAAGCCCCACAAAAATGAGCTGTAAACTATTATGCAAAGAATTGTGACACTGGATCCTGCTGTAAGATGCACATATTCAAAAGGAGACATTCTGAAATCTTCATTGCTTATGTTTAAATTTTACACACAAAATAGGCTTTTTCACTGCTTCTTATACTAGTCATTTGCCTAATAAATTACTCCTCCGTTAGCAAACAACTGGAATTCATCAAGCTGGAAAGAGTCCTATCAGCACACGTATGAAAAGGGCAGAAACTCTGCGGTAGTCTGTAGTTCAGAGTTTGAAGTCTCACTCCATTTTGCTTTCTCGTCCCCCCCCAGAACTGCTATCTTTTGAGAACATGCATGCACTAACCTGCAAAACATTCTCACAATGTACACCCCTGTTCAAAAACCAACTAGGACACACTGCAGTTTGTTTAAGTAAGAACCTGAGCATTTGGCCTGAGGTTATGTGTCTTATGCAAGGTAATGCAGATTAAAAAAAAAAAAGTTACAGAACATATTTACTAGAGCTTCTTATGAAACTGGATATTCCCAACAATAACAATGTTTATAAAAGCTTACTGCAAAAAAATTACAAGGTAAGAGGCAGTCAGTTAGTTATTTTGAGTTCTTAGCCAAAACATTCCTATCCATTTATTGTACAATACAGTTGAGGTGATACTTACAGAGAATGCAGATCTGACAGATTCTGAAACGCTGAGTTCCCCACAAAAGACAAAGGATTATCATACAAATGTCTGGGAAATTAAAAACATGTTTCAGTCGCTATTCCAACAGTCACTGTCTGCTAAAGACTAAAAATAGATCCATGAAAATTACTTACATCGTTCTTAGAAGGGGGTTTCCTGCAAATGCACCATCAGGAATTATGGAAATGTAGTTACTGTGAAATCCCCTAAAGATATTAGCAAAGAAGAAAACCAACATTTAAAAAGATACTGCCAGTAGATTCAACCAACAGTCATTTTCTTCACACCTACTCAATTCCCAATCCTGCCAGAAACAGAATTTTAAACAGGAGTAAGTCAAACTGTAGGAATAACTTTGAAGGTATGATTTCTGTCTACTGCACATCAGCTAAACTGAAAATATTTCATTAGAAAGAAACTATGCTGTTCGAAACATGATCCTGTGCTTTCTCTCCTCTTCCCCCCCCTCTTAAGGAGGGGAACAAGGGAAACAAGTGTGATCAGTGAATACTTAATTCTGCTACTGGAGGCCAAAACCAGCTCATGATTACAATCTATGCTAATGGTTCTCCTGAATAAATTGCTTGCTTATATCACTCCAAAATCATTTTCAATAGATTCCCTCTCTAACTGATTATTATATTTTCCTTTAATTATAGCATCACTTAGCATAACTTAATCTGATCTAGGTTGCCACATAATGAGACTAGCATTCTTAAATCTGGGAATTTCTTTTCTCTTTATTGATGGAAAGGAGAAAGAAAACTGGTAGAAAAGGATAATGAGCAATACTCACAATTCCTTTAGATTTGGGAGTGCTTTTATGGCTTCAGGGAACTCTACCATGTTGTTATAATTTAAATCCCTAGAAGAAACAAAGCAGGAAAATTATAAAATTCTTAATAGTGATCATGAATTGTTAAAATAATGTTTAACACAATTCAATGAAAGTAAAAAGTTCCCAGAGCATCTTTAACTAGACCATAGAATAACTTGATTTTTACCTTAGATTTACTCTTCTAATGTTTTACATGTGTTATAACCAGCTAATAACCTAGGTAAGACATTTAATATTATCCACAGGATTATTCATATTAACTCAAATGACACCTCCTTACAGCAAAGTTCAGTATTTTCCAATACCTCACAGATTTTTCTTCAGCAGAATTTACATGGAAATGAACTCAGATTTCAAAGTTTAAAAAAAAAATTAGATACAAATGACTACTCTTTATTAGCTTACTCCAAACAGTAAATAAGCCATTAGTTAACAGGAGACCTTCTGGCAAAAACAATTATGAATATTGAACAGAAGCAGAAAAAAATCTCATCCCACTGCATCAGTACATCTCAGTGATGGGGATGTGCTGAAAACTCAGTTAACCTGTCACCATTCTAGCAGTAATGTCAGGACCAGCTACAGTCTTTTTTCTGCACAAGGGATTCCTTATGAGAGGGAAAAACACTTTGAGAGTCTTACATCTGCTAGGCACATTTACATAGCGTCTATTACTTAACTGAGGTTCTAAGAGAACGACCTGGTAGCTGGAGTAAGCAGCACTCCTGGACTCATCCAAACTCCTCATGTTAAAAGAGGCTGTCACTGGCTTGCCCTTGCCCTCCTGCATTGGTTTTATTTACTTACCATTCTCCTAAGCATAACAAAATGCACTGCTGAAGGAGATACCGCTTATTAGACATTCACTGAGTGAGCTGAAGGGAAATGGAGAATGTGACCCACGTGGCTGAAAGCCACTCCTCGCCAAGGAGGCACTTGGAGCACTGCGGAGTGAGGCTCCGGCCACTGCGGACACCCAGTTCTGGGACAAGTGCGAACTGTCCATGGTGACAACAGACATGGGGTGAGGGGAAGGTGATACTTCCCATGTCCACCCCCTGTTTCCATCCAAAGCAATGTTAGGTTCACTGTTTCACATAAACCAGCCCATCATATGAATATTTGCCAGTATTTGAATTGAGCTCAGGTGCATCTCTTGCACGAGGGTCTAGGAGTGGGGAGCTGGGCTGTTTTCCCCCCGCCCGCAGAGGCTCAGGTCAGGAGCTGCAGGGACACACAAGTGACATCCTCCTTGGCAGGCGATGCTCCTCACCCAGTAAGGGAAGAGCAGTAGAGAAACAGCCGACTGGGGCCCCCTAAGAAACCTCCTCTCGTGACACAACAGTTTTGGCAGCATAAATTAAATATACTTAATCCTATGGTAAATCTGAGAAACAAATATTTGTCCCTTATCACCCACAGGGCCACTCAAACACTTCTGCTACATCCACCTGACTCAGTGGAGTGCTATGCAAAGATACACCAGCTAGATCAGGGCCAGGAACATTAGAACCACCTCATCCAGCGTGACATTTCACCCAGGCTAATATTTACCTACTTCTCAACATAGTTAATTAGTTTTGGTGGAGCACTGCACTGATACTAGCCTTCAGTTCCGAATCCTGAGCTGGACCTAAGCATTGGTGGTATGTGTTGTGCAGTGCACACATGACTTATTTGCAAAATCTTCACCACACCAGTAAGGTAATGTTGATTAAGCTGGGAATGAGACAAACACTGAACAACAAATTACTTTAAGAAGCATACTTACAGGGTTTCAAGGTTGTCTAGTCCATCAAAACAGTGTTTTCCTATAGTTTTTATTTTATTATTATGAAGATGTCTAAAAAACCAAAACAAGTATCAAAACAAGTGAATGATTTCATGTAAGTTAATAAATTAGCAGTATTTCTATGAAATCAAGACAGTTAAATAGTTTAGAAAAAAACTTCGCATGGGGTGGATTATGCAGAAGAATGACTTTCACTTCCAGACAGAAATATTTCATCCTGATATGGGAATAGAATAGATTGCCCACAGTCAAGATAATCTATTTTAAACATTTACCAGCTATCCAGAAGGGTGATAAAAATATGACATAAACACATAAATCAAACTAATTTTTCATATTCATCCTTGGAGACACTTAAGACTAAATAGAAACAGATTTTGTGGTAGATAATATTTTCTTCTTCTAATGTCTCTGAAAGTTTTCCCTGACAACCATTGGTTTGAAATATTAATTACTAAAATTACATGTCAGGAAAATACACGTCAGTCGAACTATCCATGGCACATTTGACTTTCTGTTTAGGAGAAAGTCTTTAGCAACTCTTCAGCAGGTTTTCTAGTATCTATGGTATCATCTCGTGTTGCTGGTACAGGCTGTTACTAGACAACTGAGCAAAACACCATTTTCAGTGCTACCCTAGATTAATCAAAACCTTAACTGAGGAGAGAATCAAAGTGACCTATGAAATACAATTACAAATACTCACAGAACAACAAGACTTGAAAGGTTTGTAAATGCATAGTCAGGAATGTGTGTTATTTTGTTGAGAGCCAGTGTCAATGCCTGCAGAGAGGGGAGATTGCTGAGTGGGTAGATGGGAACTTCTGTCAAGCTGTTGTCATCCAACCAAAGGTGACGCAACTGCACCAGACCCTCAAAACTGTCTTCTGGTATGGCAGTAATGTGGTTAGCATCTAAGCGCCTACATTAAAACAAAAAGAATTCACATAGTAAATTCACAAACTACGGACAACTAAAAATATCAATTAAAGTCCTATTACTCCTGAATATTTTTTTAAGCTTAAATATGCT
Organism: Syrrhaptes paradoxus; assembly: GCA_013400615.1. Taxonomy (NCBI): domain Eukaryota; kingdom Metazoa; phylum Chordata; class Aves; order Pterocliformes; family Pteroclidae; genus Syrrhaptes; species Syrrhaptes paradoxus. The sequence goes on from VZTO01008534.1 coordinate 48,158, forward strand.
TTACTGAAGTAATATTGGAAAGTTTAAAGGTCTACTGAATGATGCATGAACATCCTTTGAAGGCAAATGAAGAGCCCATAAAGAAAACTTCATAAAAATTTATTCTCAGACATTTTTAATAGAACATTTTAACAAATCATATGCTTATAATCACCTTAACAAAGTGCATTGGTAACTATACAGCCATCTCCCTGCCACAGCCTCCCAGCTGCTAATAGTGGAATAAGTCTTTAAAATGGTAGCTTGATATTGTATCAAACGCAGAGGCATTTACACATTTGAACATATTATTCCTACAGCTACGTTGTCAATAGCATCATAGACTGTTATATGGGGTTTTTTTGTGGTACTGCTGTACACCTTAAGCAACTACTTTAGAGAACAAGATTAGTAAAAGCAGTTCTTGAATGAAGTTGGAGTTATGGATCATCCTGGGAAAGAAAACATTGTATCATCAACTAAAACTTAGAAATTTCTTTCACTCTTACACCTGATCCCTTCTAGCATGCTCCACAAAGCAGTGCAAAATAGCACATTAGCACTGCTGACTAGTGTACGTTACTGGATTTGCCATCACACTTTTTCCCCAAATGAACTCCAATCGCAAATATTGGCAGTGGTAACACACGTGGAAAGCAACTTCGCTATCTTTCATACAGAAAATCAAACCACGTGTGACAATTACTTCTGCTACAGTTACCGGCTCACCTACACTATTGGGTTTCACGGCTTCATCAGGTTTCAAAGCATCAAAAAAAAAAGAACTTCACACCTGGAAACCTAGGAGGCTGAAATGCACGTCCTCTGCTCCGACTCCAGATGTGAAGCCCTTATGACGGGAGACGCAGATGTTACTGTCAGAGTCTCATCCAGAATCCATACCCATGACAACTGACAAACCTGATACTGCAACTCCTCGTCTGACGGCTTTGGCAGCAACAACAGAAACTCATGCAAAATGACATGTGCTTTTTACTCTTACAATCCTCTCTGAACCAATTTGTTTTTTCATCTTCCTACACCAGCAGTGTAGTTACTTGGACAGCATCACTGGCAACCAGGGCAGGCAAAAGGCACAGGCAGGGACCAGTTCAGGTTTGTTGACACTACACCATGTAACCTGATGCACTGGGGACAAAAGTGGAACACCACCCATACTATAAGATTGAGCTTGGATTTACACACATGGAAGCCCAAGGAATGGGCAGTGTGTCAAGGGATGACCCAGGAAGAAGAAAAACATTTAAAAAGTTCTATTCTTCTATCCCTAAGGCGATGAGAGGAAAGGTCAGCAGTGACAGCCCAGGAGATGAAAAAACTGGACTGTAACAGACCCAAGCTAGCATAGGGCTGAGAGCAACAGGCAATGTTTGACCGTCCTCTGGCCCAGAGGCTGTCGTGTCTAGCTCAACACGCAGCTGAGCAGTGGTGACTCCGCTGCAAACATGGAAGAGAACACCTTGCATAACTGCTTTGCAATGAGTGGTGTACCAGCCATGGTATGTATGCTGCTGTCTGGGGAGACAAAACACTTACAAGCTCCTCTATTTGCATTGATGTTCATTACGATACAAATCAGTACAGGTTTCGAGTTATATTAAACATTCGCTGTGTTTCTCAAGCCATGATCAGACATGCTCTTGACAGTCTAGCTGGGTTAGTTTAAGAAGTCGTTGCCTCCAGCCATCCATCCCATCCCTCTCTGGGATGGCAGAGTGGACCAAGGGACTGCACTACATTTGTCCCCGGGCACAGTCACGACAGCTTAAATATTAAAGTGCTTCTGTACCCCAACACTTAAAGGGGGTGTTGAATTCAAAGGGAAAAGACACACTTGACCAAGAATAAATGTGCTTAATCTATTTCTGTGAAAGTTTTGTTGCTGTGATGTACATGGTTTAAATATTTCAAATTATTAGGAGGGAAAAAAGTCAGCACCTGAATTTTAATGTAATAAAGTCAAAAAATACATCAAGTAAAGCAACAAATATGCCAATACAAGTGGTAACTTAAACTGTCTGCAGTCAAAGGCTCTCTCCTAAACGGAGTGAGGTGCCATTAGCTCTAAAGCTATACATCAAAGAGCTAATTCCTATGGTTCATATACTGGCATCCCCTTATCATTTGCCCCATGGTCTGACAGGTGTGTACACTACTCTGTTTGAATGCTTTTAGGCTGCACTGGGACTGGAACGTTTCAGAGAAATTAAATGTCTGATGATAATAAAGAAAAAAAAATAAGGGGGGGGAAGGAAAAAAGCCTGCGGCTCTACTTTAGAAAACAAAACAAAACAAAACAAAACAACTAGAAATTACCTGTCTTTCTTCTCTCTCCTAAATTCACACACCTCCCTGAAGATCAAAAGAATTATTTTCCAGTGGAATAAACATATCTAAGTCTTCTCTTCAACTAATTTCTCCCTGACCACCCCCACTTTTTTTTTTTTTAAAGAGAAGCAGCATACTCAAGAGGCAGAACTCCATCCTTATGACTACCTGTCCATGCCTATGTGGCATAGGCCTAAAGTGGGCACTATTATTACACAAAAAATATTTATTGGTGCTGGTTTTCTGTTCTTGGTTGTCACACCTCAAGCCTTATTTTTAATTAATTCAGCCATTTCTGTCTCATCCTCATTTTTTGTGCTCCTTCGTGCCTCTCAGTGTAAGCCTGATGTGCCACAGTCATTTTTTTCTTTTTTTTTTCTCTTCCAGTCAAAGCTTATCCACATCATGTTCAATGCAGAAAACACAGCTGAAACGCTTCTATTTAATGTGAAATGCACATACTGGAGTACTTTGTGAAACAACTGAAAAGCAAGCCTAAAATATTTGACAGCTTCCACAAAATGTTACAACTAAGGAGCACACCTTTTCTTTAAGATGGGAAAAGTGAACATTCACTACCTCCAATAATTAGCAAAGTACAAGTCACATTTTTCGCTTGGACTGAACTTTTACAAAGACTGTCCTTTCCCATTAAAGCGTTAAAGATAAGACTATGTTCTGTAAATTAGAGCTTGCAGTACGGACTCAAATTCCCTAATCTTTCAGAAGCTACTCCAATTCCAGCTTCCCTATAGGCATTGGCTTGTGAGACACCTTTACGTTTTAGTCCATAAATTCAGAGTTCACTTGCAGAGCTGTCATCTTCACTTTTATTACCTGTCAGGTTCCCTCCTCACACAAACTCCAACTGCAGAAGAAGAAAGAGCAGGAGGATGACAGAAACCTGTTCATTCAGCAGCTCTTATATCAGTCTTTGACATATTGTTAAAACAAGTAAAGAACATAGCAACTTTAAGGTCTTCAAACAATTAACTCAGCTTTAAGGAAACTGTAAAACTATTATGAACCCCTACCTCAATTCAAATGAGTAGAAGTTCCACAGTCTAACACACATATATATGATTTTTAAAATATATATATAGTAACATAAACACACAGAAAAATACTATTCCAACTCCAGTGTATTTCAACTTTTCATAAAGTTTTTCACTACAAATCTTAGTCCATGCCTGACAGGAGAACGCTAGTGTGTGGACAGCAGACACCTGGGAGGTGGCATGACATGGCATGGCATTCAGATTTTTTAATACATTGAGGGGTCAGGAAAAAACATTGATAATTTTTTTTCATTTCTGGAGCATTGGGAGCTTAAGAAAAATAAAAACCACGAAATCTCCTCAGTGTCTCCTCAGGATGTCCCAGCAGCCAGCCAAGCCCCCTTGTCCCCCGTACCACACAGAACTGCAGCAGAACCTCTGTGCCAGGCACTCGCACAAAGCAGGTGCTTGCCAGTGAAGGGGCACAGGAGCTCTGTTACTGGACGCAGAGTCTACTTACAGCATTAAAAAGGGCAAAAGGAAAGGACACTCATGGGCGGGTTTGGGCTGGCCAGCAGCACTGCTCAGGGCAGGTGCCCTACAGCCGCATCCCTCATGGGATCCCTGCACGATCACACTCACACATCTCCTCTGGCTGCCCACCCCCTCCGGTGCTGCCTCCCTGGTTTATTCTTTTCCCATCCTCCCAAAGCCATCAGATGCTAGGCAGCAAGGGTGCCTCCACGCCAGAGCTGGGGAAGGAAAGGCAGAGCATCCCTCGGCCATGCAGTCAGGCTATAAAATCTGCAGCTTTGCACGGTCCCAGCTGGTCCTGAGGGAGAAGGAACGTGAGTGGGAGATCTGGTCACAAAAAAAAAAAAAAAAACACACCAAACCCCTGTGTTTTGTTCTCATCCCGCAGCGTCTCCAGGCACATTATGGTCAACCCTCACTCTAACACGATTTGCCTGGGAAGAGGAGACCATGACGGATTTATTTGTAGCTAGTGTCCCAGCCTCACCAGGTCTCATTTGTGAGCACGTTCGTTCTTTCAGGCTTCAGTGACTGGGAAATTCTAACAGCCTTGTACTAATAGCAGGAGTTTAACATTGATGTTAATAAAAGGAAAATCACTCCCAGCTCTTGTGTTAAACCACTTCTGCTCAATGGCAATCATCGAAGAACTTTGCTCTTTAAAGTGCTCCTTCACAAACCACAAAGAAATCACTCAAATAACACTAGAGTACATTTTTAGGTTTTGAAGTCGAGCACTGAACTGATAAGGCTGGTACCTAGGAAATTCTGCCACAATGCGAGGCAATAAACCCACCGTGTTAACAGAGGTACTTTAAAATACTCAGCGCGTTTGTTCACTGTACCAAGCAGCAGCTCTCTATACCTGACGTGTTCAGAACATCAATACAAGGATTTGCTTTATTCAAAGACAAATTTACAGCAGCTCTCAGAAACTAATGATACATGCCAAAGCTGTTTCAGCCACCAGTACTGATGCGCCAGCGCATCCGTTTGCTCCATGTAAACGTTTGAGATGGTACCAGTCACGAGATCATACAAAGTTTGCTGCATTACCCATAGAGGATTCAGCTGATATTTACCCACATGTTGTGTAAATTCCAACATCCCAGTTAAGTTTCTGATCATTCCATTTATAAATAATTTCCTGATTTTTAAGGCATTAGCAATTTCTTAAGCAAGCCCAGACAGCNAAAACAAAAAAAAAAAAAAAAAAAAAAAAAAAAAAAAGGCTACAGAAATCCCAGAGATTCCTGAAGCTCACAAGAAATACCCATATCTCACTTTCAAGAAAACCAGAACAGCTTCTGAAGGTGAACATGGCATAGAAAAATGACATTCTTGTCAGTCAGCAAGTATGTAAAGTTCACGAAGCAGTATATTTAAACTGCTGCATATTTAAAGGTTTTTCAGCACAGTCAAATATGCTCAGGAGAGCTCCTACACATTCTTTACTCAAAAAAAAAAACCAAAACGCAAGGGAGAAAAGCATATTCAGCATATTTAAATTTGTATTATTTTTGCAGATTAAAAAGAAAATATGTATGAATTTCTTCCTTTCCCATTCTGATAGATAATCCTGGACCTTAACACAGACTCACTTGAGGGCTGGTCCCCTTTAACCCCTCAATAACAGCAAAGTAGGGAACTAAAAAACCTCTGAAGACAAGCCATTAAAAGTTGTTTAGTTGACAAACCACCTGCCACTGTCAAAGGTGCATAACACATATCAAACCACACTAACACTGCTGAACTTATGAACGTGTTCCCCAGCCTCCCAGACAAGACTATCCTTGTCCTTTGAAACTCTCTAATCCAGAATCACAAAATTATCAACAGAAGCCACAAAACACTCTTTAAGAAAAAAAAATAGCAGAACTAGAACAGAGCTCTGTATTTTTGCATTGTCCTCTCCAAATTCAGGGGTTTTCCTTTCTGACACCTTTCAATGTGTTCACAGTTTATGTTCCTGAAATTGTTGTGGTCAGTTTCACTATGTACCAGCAGAATGTTTCGAGATTTGATTTGGGTTTTGGTAGTTTGGATTTTTTTTTATAAATACAGATGCAACTTGGTCTGTATAAGGAATCCTTCCCTAAAATAAGAAAAAACTAGAAATGCAACGCTGTAGTAGATATGCACCACCGCACATATTTTAAGTGTGTCCTGAGTAACTGAAAGACACCTCCATCCCCTGTCCCCACCCTTGCACCATCCATCTTTACTCTGAAAAGCAAGATCCTGCTCTCATTTCTCTCAGTCCCACACTAGGACCCCAGGCTTTCCTTCCCGGGCCAAGCCAGTTCCCGCTCACATAAAATCTAACCCCATCCCAGTTCAGCCCTTCCATGCCTTCTGCTTCAATCCTGCCTCAAGCCTGCTCCAGCCTCTGCAGACAGGAAGGCAGACTGCAAAACTGGTTCTGATCCCACAGCAGAGGCTGTGAGCAGACCAGGCTTGGGAGCCAGAATGGCTACCGGCTACCGCAGAAAACAACTGCTGACCACACGCACGGAGACGCTTACCCTGCAGCTGGGGAGAACACCCACACAAAGAGAAAGGCGGGAGCTATCGCAGTCGAGTACCACCCTGGCATGGTCCCAGTACCCACCATTTGGGAATCTGGCATAACAACCTAGCTGCAGCGCTTTGAACTGTTGCTGCAGAATGCTCCAATATTCCCTGCGTGCGGGCATGTGCACACATGTGCAAGGACAGTAGCTTGGTGATTCCTGAGCTGCAATTATAATAAATCATGTCCAATGCATTAGCAGCTATTGATAAGATTTCAGGAATGACACCTGGATTTGATGGCAAATGTCCACTAACCATTTTATACACCTCCACATTCTGGGTCAAAGCTCAGGATATGCAGCATTACCAAAATAAATCAGCGCGGTCCAACATGCCATAAGGGATTTGAAGAAGTGATCCTCTGAAATGGCTTCCCGGTCCTTTCAGGCTCTGCACATGCTGCAGAGCAGCACACCCCTTCACTGCTTCTGGCTCTCTGTATGCCCCTTGCATCACCAATAAACCTCACCAACACCATCTCCAGATCTAGAGTATGCCACCTTCACTGCCTTGTGATTAACAAAAATACACTGTTGATACTTCGCAGCAATTGAAACGCATTCAGACAACTGATCATGTTCGTGAAGCTCCTTATTTGTCAGGTTTTTCTGCTACCAAGAACCATGGACACAAGCTGGGCAACTTGTGTTTTCTGTCTCGGTAGTGCAGTCCCACAGTCCCAGATGTCACGGCATCTTGCGACGTGAGAATACATCCTGCCAGATAAACTTCTTTGGGGTGCTAGACGGTGAGTTTCCATTCAGTAAAACTCTTCTGTTTTGCTAAATTTCACCTCCATAAAGAAGGACTCTATTCTAACTGTCTTTTGGAGGCCAGAGCTGGGAAAATATCCAACATAAACAGAAAATAAAGAGCTGTCCTTTAGTATTCTGAACCAGGCTGGCTCCTCGTCAGCTATAATATAAACATTAGAGATCATGAAGCTCCTGTAACCATCTTCTTTATTTCCACCCAGGTATGTTTGCCAGGCTTGTTAATACATACAGTGTGGCAACCATCTTCCTACGCAGCGAGAAGTTGGAGCACATTAAGAGAGAAATTGGAGAGTTCTACGGGAGTTGCAAACCAAGTGATTACCAATATACTATAAAGTTTTATGAGCAAGTAATTTGTGTCTTCACCAAGAAAAAATCCCCCTAAAGCCTACTTCAGAGCAAACTGGGAAACTGCCAAAACAGAGTCAGTTAAGTGATGTTTAAACTTGCAGGTTTTGGATGGAGATTATATATGAAAAAGGTAGAAGCAGGTTTTCCAACATATATTCTGCAAAGAGTTATTTGTTTTAGAAGAAGGTCACAGCAGCTCAGGAGCTTTAAATCCATTTTTGACACAAATTCCTTTGGGAAAAAAAACAACTTTTTTTCCCCTTTTTTTTGTTCCTCCTTTTTTTTTAATTAATAAAGCAGCAAGCTGCCACCTATGTTTTCATGCTCACACACAAAATTCAGAGGACCAGTCCTACATGCTTTTGCCAGAAGCTGTTCCCTGCATTAGTAGGGAATATGCATAATTACACTGCAATTTCATAAGTGATGTAATAAACTGAAAGTTTTCTCCAAATTTGCTGAAATGACAGAAAGGCATTCTGGGGAAGTAAACAAACTGCATAGGAAAAATGCTTCACAGTTCTCATTACACTTGTCTCAAAAACCAATTTCTCCTCCAATTGCTGCCAATTCTAACAAATTACATGGTGATCTTGCAATGCAGACACCTACCCCTCTCAGGAACGGAGAGAGGGACAACACAAAGCCTAATTCTTTAGTGGAAGAAGTATCTTTCCGAGCTTCTGATACTGATGCTCAATGACTTCCAGACTGGATTTGTCCACTCTATTTCTAACAGCAGTTCTGCAAACTCAATCTCAGCTTCCTCAGAAAAGGAAGTAATAAGCAACTTGCTACTTATTAACCCTATTTCCTCCTTTTTCTCCTTGCTAAAATCGATACGGTTTATCATTTGCCTATGAACAATGAAGCTCCCAGAAAAGGAAACCTCACCACACTTCAAATTGTTACTATTATATTTTAATTACAATCCTGTTATGTCAAGCAATTATACTGGTTACATTATAAAATATTACATAATCATTCCATGATTTTTTTCAATAACTATCTGCCTTTTTAAAACATCTCTAACATCATCTTCTTTCCAATCATATTAAAAATACACTAATTTTTTAAAAAAAGATATGCTGGCTTAATTTATACATTCATTATTTTTGCCCCTTCCCTTTTGCACATGAAATTATCATCAAACCAGCAACTGGAGATTTAATATTTTAAACTTCAATTAAAGAACAGCTATTACTGTAAGTTAGAGAAAAAAGCATGCTCATCGAAAATGAAATGGATGCTTTGTAGACAACAAAAGTATTTATTAAAGTAGTTTATTTTTTGGCATCATAGAAAAGCTGGAAGCCAGGAAGGAGTTTTGCTTTGTTTTTTTAAATAATTACTAAAGGGTTATTCACATCATGTAATTTGAAGGATTTTTATTACACTGCATGGTATTTGCACAAAGCAGACTGCAACCATCAGACCAAGGTGTTTTCTCTTCTACACACACACTAAAACAAGAGGAAAACGTGGACATTAAGTTTGCAAAACAGCTGCAAATGGAAACCTGCATCTTGGATCCTACTCTGGTCCTACTCTTGGATCCAAAAACCTGGAAAACTCCGTGCCAACTCATAGTATCAAAACTTGCTGCTCTCTCCTGCTGCAAGCTGTGTGCTGCCCGCGCTCGCCGTGGCGTGCAGGGGATCCTTGCTGGGAGCAGCCCCACAGAAACTGGTCCATGGTGGCAGCGGGAGGTGGCACGTCCCTGCACCGCACAGGCTCCCGCGCCCCAGTCTGCAGCTGATCTTATTCTGCCCCGTGTTGCTTACTGGAGATTCTTCACATGGAAAAGGCGGGAATACTGGAGCAACTATGAGAAGGGTAGTGGCCAAGATCCAAGTTTAGGGAATGCAGGAAGCACCTTTGCAAGGCTTGCAAAGCTATTTTTCAAAACTTTTTTTTTTTTTTTTTACGAAACTTTTCCATAAACTGACGCAACACTGAAAGAAACAGGATTTTAGGCCAGAAACCTGAATTTTGGCACAGAGGGAACAGATAATCTGCCCTCTTTCTTTGCAGGTCAGCAGAAGGGAGGGAAAATTTTGAAGCCCTTCCCCCCTCCACCTCCTCATCACAGTGATAAGCATCTACCACCTAGAGAGCTGTAACTAACTATTAAGGTCTGATTAAGAGGCTTTATAAAACATAATAAGCCATGAGATAGCATAAGCACATATGAAATATCTTATGAGCAACTAGCAATAATGTCTGAGGTGTTCACAACTATGTGATTTCAACACCTTCCAGTAAAACCAATATTATGCATGTCTCAAGCAATAAAAACTCCTTCCCAGAAACCCCTTTTCCTCCTCCGGATACAAAAGACTTGGGCATGATTCATCTTTGCACATCATTTTAAAAATTGCTGAAACACCTTAGGACATGCAAGAAGGATGATAAATGTTTAACTCCACCATCACTGCATTTACACAGAAATCTTGTACCTGCGTTGGCATTTTGAAAGAGTTTGGATCTGGGTCAACCTACCAAAGATGACAAATAAAATTCCTTGTGAACTTCAATTGGGAAACTTTGCTCCAGTTGAAACTGCGATATCAGAAAGTCCAGGTACATTATTACCCGAACACGATTATACTTCGAAACTCTACAGAATGAAGCAAACGTGTACAAAGAGACAGAGTCGAACTTGGAGAACAATGCGAGAACAAAAGCAAAAGTAAGAAAACTTACAGGGACTGTAAACCGCTTAATCCTCTGATGGCCTCATTAGGTACAGTCTTCAGCTGATTGTTCTGTAGGGTTCTGTAAAAATCCACAGTGTTAGTGAAGTAGAATTTGACAATAATCTTTATCAACAGTAGAGGTGACAGAAGAGGCTGTGGTCCTGTCACGGCTTCACAGATTTCTAGTGTACATAAAAGCATGCAGAATTATCAAGACCAGATACCCAAAGGCAACAATGAAACAAGAAAATGGTCCATTTCGGTTTTATTTACAACTCATTAACTAACTGCATTAATTTGCAGAGAACAAATCTGACATAATACACTGAAATTCCCCTGGGAACTCACTGAAGAGGCTGAACAACTTAACACTAGTACAAATTTGCTACTATGAGTGATATTTTATTATTTTCTTGTGAAATCATCCTATACATGCTACAAAATACACAAACCTCTAATTTTTCTCAAAGCCGCATCAATACACAACGCACTAACAATCTAATTTACAAAGTGTGTTCATAACAAAGTGCCTCTGGGCACAACATTAAAAAGAAACAGAACGGAACTAGAGCCAAGCTGCATTAAGTTATACTGGGCTTTTTTAAGAACTTCTCTTATGGGACAACGTGCTATTGTACGATGAGTTCTTTTACAAAGAGAATGTAAATAACTGAGATCTCACACATTATAAAATATTATTAGACTTTGGTGCATACTGAGGTAAAACGCAACTGGACAGTAAGTTAATTGTTAATTAATATCCAAGTCCCAAATTTTTCAAGAACTGCTAAAATTTCTGTCACCTTCAGTGTTGAGTATCCCAATGGAGATACCTTCAAGAGCCTTGACACCGAAACATCATTATTATCGCAGATGGGCAGTTTTCTAATCCATACCCTGCTTATGCCATTTCTTTATGCTTCTTTCTTTACAACCTCAGGGTTCTTTTCCACTAATTTTTTTTTTTTCTTTAATATCTGTTTAATTAACTATTTCTCTACTAGCAACTGGAAGTATTTACATCAGCATAAATGCCACAATTTCTGGACGGTGTTTTTTAAAACCCCCAACAACAGAAAGCTCTTTTTATCCTTGGCTACAGTAAAACAGTTTAAAGGAATATTTTTATCTCAGAAAGGAAAACAGGATATGGGAAACATGACATAAAAGCCTAACTTTTTTATTAACACTTTTTTTTTCTAATGGTAAGTCATTTTCACCTAAAGAGGCATCAAACTGTGGAAATTATTTCTATTACTGTAGAGGACGACTCCAAGGTCGATATGTTTTACATCTCTGTAAGTACTAATATTACCTTATAATGTCGGGCACCCGATGGAGCAAGCTTAGGGGGTAGAGAACAACAACAAGCTTTACATGTCCTTTTTAGAATTTTTCCTTCTCAGGATTCTTCTGCTACAAGATACACTTAAGAAGTAAGTGTTCTAATTAAATTAAGTAATTACAGTTTAGTCAAATTCACCACTGCTCATCATCACCACCTACAGCAGGCTTTATAAAAAAAAAAAAGTAGAAGAGCTGTAATTGGGGGGGTGGGGCAGCAGAGAAAGGGAAAAAAATTAATCCAGACTACTGGTAAACAGGCTGGCTGTGCACTAAGAAAGCATACAGCTAGCTATGAAGCTGTAAAAACGCGATTACTTACAGAACTTTGAGTTCTTTCAACCCAGACAAGGCCTTTGGATGGATAAAGGAAAGGTCATTGCCAGCCAGTCGCCTGGAAAAAAAATGGCAATAATAATTTCAGTCACAAAATACAGTACTTCTACAATCATCTAACAAGGAAAATCACCACTACATCAAATCCTGCAAGCAATTATGCATTTTGCATCCAATCATGCCATACTCATGATCTTCCAAGTTTGCATCAGTTACTTCAGTCATCACACATTTTTAATGACGAGAACACAGCACTCAGCCTCATGGATACCCTTTTGCAAACAAGTATAAAAAAACACACCCCAGAGTGATAAAGAATCTTCTTATGGTACAAGTTTTGAAAAGTGCATTTATCAACTATTAACATGATCCTCCAGCTTTCAGCATTGCTCTGGTGAAAGATGTGCTCTGACACCCATGTGTTTTTAATCGATGCAGCAGTTTCTAAAGAAACTGAGCAGTTCCATAAAAATAGCTAGATGCTAGCACCAGGCAGGGAAGGGTTTCTAGGAGAATCCCAAATGTGAAGACAATATTGGCAAGCAGGCGGTACAATTGACAGGATGCCTGCTGACATTACCAAGATGCAACCTTAGTAATCTTTCATCTTTTTGGTCAGCTATTTGGACAAACTTTTTGGGAAAGAAAACTGTTTTGGGGGAAGGAGAAAGGGAACAGGATCGATCTTCAGCCCTACTCACTCTCTCTCTCAAGATGTGGCCAGTTTCAAATTTGGACTGCTGGATACGAACATAAATTGTAAAAACCACCATGATATGAAAAGTAATAAATACAGTAGATGATGCAGAAGACAAAGCAGGAAAGCAGAAACAGCAGCCAAAACAGCTGCTTTTGAATAGCTCCTTCCCCTTTCCCCCTCTACTCTTTTAATTCAACCTTTTTACCTCTATCCCGACCAGCAGACCCTGTGTGGTCTGAGCTTTGTTGAGCCGCTAGTAGTTGTGACACGAGGTATTTTATTAAGGGTAAAAGACAATAATGCAGAACACCTGGTAATCCATGGCTGCCAGAAGATACCATCATTTCAGCCAAATTATTTGCCTTCAGACCTGGTCTCATATCCAAGCTAAGCAAAAGTAATGCTGGGGACGGCTGTGCAATGAAATCATCAGGTAGATACACTACATCCAATGCAGTAAGTGTCAATAATTAAAAACCAGTTATGTGTTTTAACAAAGGTTACAGAATATCGACACCCACCTCCGCTGTTACAGGGCACTGTGAAGCAAGCCAGCCAGGGGAAAATATTCTTTCAAAGAGGCAAACGAAGGAAATAACAAGAGCAACACTAAAGTATCAGCTTGCCAGAACAGAGCAGCGTTATTATTTTTTTATTTTAGTCTCTATTTCTAACTACACAAAAGGGATTACACAAAGCATTTGATGCCTACAGAAATCTGTTTGCAACAGAATTAATGACTTAACAAAATGCTGCCTGATAGAGAGCATGCTAGTTATGTTTATCAAATCCACTTGTCAAAGGCAGATGGTTTTATTTGTAAACCAAAGGAGATGATGTCTGCTTCTCATGAACACAAAGGTGACAGCAGCAGCAGATACTACTGGATTTTAGAAAACTGTGTTATTACCATTTGTTAGAGTAATCTTGGTATTTAGCCCTTGTATTGCCATGCACTGCCCAGTCACCATAGCTATGGCTCTGATATCATTACAAGCATGCTTAAATCTCAGCTCTTTCTGTCTTTAAAAAAAACCCCACAAAACAAAACAAAAAACCAACCAAGCCAAAAAAAAGAAAACAACAACACATCTCCTGACTGCTGAGAAAAGTTTGTCTACGTGGTTTGTGTATAACCAAACAGCTCCAGAACCAGACAAAAAATAGAGAGAATGGATGTACACTTAATTCTTGAAATCTCCTGTTTGCAAACAACCTCAGGATTTTGGAGCTGTGACATAATTTTTCAAATACTTTGAATTTTTAACATGAATGAAAAATTCCAGATGGCAACTAAACACTTCCCCTAAAATTCATGTTGTTGTCAGTAGCTGCCCAAATCAACTGTATTAACTTTATCTGGGGGGGTCATGGAGGGAGGTTTGCAATATTTCATGGCTTTCTTTTTAACAATTTCCTAAGAAGTTCCCTGTAAGGGGAAAGAAATATTGATGAAACATGCTGGGTCTCTACATCAGAGAGCCAGTGATCTGCAAAACACATGTTTATTTTTAAAAGTGTTCACAACATCAGAACAGAAATCCTTCAATCAAGCAAAATTTAACTGAGGTTACAGCACCAAATTATTTTGGCACTCAAACACTACTAGCTGATGTTGATTCCCTACCACATGCATCAAAAAGTGGCAGCCCTGGTACACGTTTTGCAGCTCTGCGGAAGTCCCCTGGTGTGTGGCTCATCAGGCATCTGCTGTAACTTCTCCCCTCCCCACAAGAGGCTGTGGATTATGATTTGTTTTAAACAAGCTAAACTAAATCCAGTTGAACAGCCTCCCCCAACCTCACCAAGTGTCACTAACACAGTCTACAGAGCACTGGAAACAAAATACCGCTGAGCCAGAGCAAGGTTTGCGTGACTTTAAATAGCAAGACTTCGCCTACCTCAAGGCAACTCCTGTTCAGCCTTTTCGCAACCAATCAACAGAAAAAAAAAATTAAAAAAAGAAAAAAACCCCTTGCAATCCATTACATTTCCGTTTCTCCTCCATCTGGCACCCTTCCAGGAAACAGGATACAACTAGCCAAGTGTGCAAAGGCTTTACTAATCAGTTTGCCAAAGAGACGTTTATCATTCACGTCCTAGCCTTGGGGAGCGTGGCTGCTCGGGAGGAGGTTTCAACTGCAGCTCTCCAGCAGGCAAAGACCGTATCACATGCTGCTCCCAACACGCTTCCCTCTGCTGCAGCACGCAGCAGCTGAGAGGATGGAAAGCTTTCTCTTTACATAACCAAGTTCATTTTAAAGAGAGAAGTGAAAAATTAATAACATATAACACAGTGCACATCCAGTATATAAATTAAGACATCACTGAAATCAGCTAGTCGGGTTTTCCACGTACTATCTCCTTCCAGCATGCCTCAGAAATAGTCACATTCAGATTTTCCAAATATAATGTCTGAAACAATTAAGTATTTAAAAAGCACCTCTATTTCTCTCTCTCACACACACACAGTGTAAATGGGCTAAGGAAAATCACAGCTTTACCAAGTCCCGAACTCCAGCACAACAGAAAGGAGGGAAAAGCTTCACCTCCTTGCAGCAAGACTCACCGACCTGCTTGGGACCAGCCCATGGTGGGACAACTCCACACTGCTACAAAGCCACCTAAAGGCAGCCCTGCATTGACACTGCTGAGAGCTGAGAACCCATCCTTCCCTTCCTCTTGAGGGGAAACAGCCTCAGAGACCTCATCCCAAAGTCCATCTATTGTTACTGAGTCAAGGTGCTTCACCGTTCGTTAGAGCTCTTTCTCCAAAAGGCAGAGGACTATAGAACAGATTCATCCACAAAGGCAGTAACGATTTAATTTAACAGACAATTGTGAAGTGCCTTGCTATGATATGGGCCACAAAAAACTTAATTTGCTGTCTCTTAATTTGCTGAGTGTTTCACTTCAAGGCATACAGATACAGGCTTCTGCAGTGGAATCACTGCTGTAATGCGTGACCACATCAACATCTTTCTTCTAGGTTGGCAGTCTCCTTGTCATTGCTTAGTATTAAAATTGTAGTCCTCTATCTTTACTTTAGGAAAAAAAAAAAAAAAGTGTTTCACTGGGAGAAAATTTCTGCAAATTTGGACAAATTCAAACAGACAAAATCAATTTCAGCACAGCAGGATAACAGAGTAGGATGTACAGAGGACAGGATACTGCTATCCAGTGATATGTGGTAGGTGAGCAATACCCTCTAATCATTACTTTAAGTGACACAGTAAATGATCTCCAGATGTAGAGGACACCTTGTTGTTATTGCAGAAATCAGGATACAATCTGGCTGAGGAACAGTCTCCCGCGGTATCTCATTCCCAAGCACACAGTGAGCACACAGTGAGCACAGCTCCCTGCACTGAAACACTGCTGAAAGCGGCAAAGACTGTTTTCCTCTCTTTGGGGAAATTAAAACTTTTGCAATTATGAGTCTGGCAACACGCTACATGTTAACTGAGCCAAGTTAATCACTTGTGTCACTCCAAAATCAGGGAGGATGTCCCAGGGTTACATTTTTGTCCGCAACAATTAAAACCATCACTCTCATTTTGACAGGATGCAATACAAACTTCTTGGAAACTGCTGTGCTTGTCCTGCATCCCAGATGGTGGTGAACCTCAGGTTACTTGCGCAAAGAATTAAGTCTCCTCCTGTCCTTCTGAAGATCTCATGCACATATGCAAAGTGGTTATGCTGTGGTTTCCTTTCTTCCTGGTGGCATCCTGGGATCCTCCTAACCCCATCTGTCCATCTTGTCTCTGTTAACAACACACTGGCTGCTTTTCCCACCTATCAACTGTAATCTTACTTCCTTACTGAAAATCCAAATACAGCCTGCAATCCTGACATGTCGTAATGAATTGCCTGATTTCTTATTTTCATTTCTACATTAGCTGCTTTCTGGTAAGACCCAAAGCTCCTAATTAAAAATCTAGCCAACACTGAAGCTCCCACATCCCCTTCAGACCATCCATCACTGCCCCTCTGCCCACTCAACATCTCCTTTTAGCTCCCCAACTTTTATCTACTTATTTTCATCCCATTGGAAAATATTCCATTGCTTCCCCAGTTCCACTTTTGCAATTAAGAAATTATTTTTTTACTGTTCAGGGTCAAACTATTCTGGCATCCTTACACGCACCTCCGTAACATCAACTTTTTCAGGGTTCTTTGTGCTTCCCGCACAAACTTAGACTTTACTTCATGTTCTCCCACAACAGAAGTAAGCCTTGAAAACAACTCAGATACATTTGCTGGGTATCATGGATGAAGCACTCTCAAACCTAAGAGCTTCAGATTCAGAAAAGCAGCCGCTTTGAAACTTAATTAATTTTTCTTAACATAAGTCATGTGCTACAATTTACTCATCAAGGTCTGAAGCTTTACACAAGAGGTACGGCCACTTGCAGGAAAACACCAGGGGCTTGCGGCATCTGTCCCCTGCCCGGCGAGGGCACACGTCTGTGCAGAGGGCTCCTACCCAAGCTGGACAGCTGCAGGAGGGGACGGGCTGGTAAATGGAAGCCGTATCACAGGACTAAACTTCTCTTTGCTTATCTGTGATTAGCAAATGGCTCCTTTGGGACTTCTGTCAGCTGCAGCCTGCTGCACGGCTGTGAAGCCAATCAATAACCTACAGATTACTCCCAAATCTTCCACGCCAATTTAGCATAACTAAATGGATACTTTATTCTGTTGCTGCTCATGGAAAATACATTCATCCCCTCCTCCTTTTCTTGCGGCTGTTTCAGTACTATACAGCCTCAGCCGCTATTTACAAAACCGTGAGTATATAAGCCAAGACAGAGCAGGACTAAAGAAGGAAGTCTGTAACTACAACCAACAAACTGCACCAACTCCATCCAGCTGAGTAGGCACTTCTCATCCCCAGACTTCTCTCTGTAGCAGTTACAGCTTTAGCAAAGTTACACTGAAATGCAAGGTAATAGCTAGTTTTCAAAGTGAATTCCTAGTCCAAAATTCAAAATGCATAAGTAAACTAAACAAGTTTTAAAAGTTTGAAGCCTATCTGTAAGTTCTGCTGTTAAACTGTCAGCCACCAGCACCCACCACAAGACATAATATGGCCCTACGATGTTTCTCTTCATGGACTACCAAAGAATATTTATATTTTTTTCCTTGTTAATGTGAAAATAAATTATGATGGATTTTGAAGAAAGCAAGCATTCCCATCCTTGCAAAATACGCTCTATATGCATTCAATTTGCAAGCGGTATTTGTATTTGGGGAAAACCTCCTTGAAGTAGAGTCCACAGGCTGCAACACACATGCACTGACAGAAATACATATAACCTAAAACAATTACTATACAATATAAGCTGCTGAAGCAAGCTTTGTAGTCCCAGCTAGCACTCTCCAGCAAAAAAACAGAAGTTTGCACAAATTTTCTAACTTGGACGTGTCTTAAACATAAGCAACAATATCGTGTTGTCTTGAAAACTGGTAACAACTAGTCTACAGCAGTAATGACAAGTTGTTGCAGTAACTTTTGACTCCTCTTACCTCCAAAGCAGAAAGCAGAATACATTTTATAAAATGCCCCTTCTTCCCTAATTGCCTTTGTACATCTTGCACCGTGCCATGATAACCTTTCTCTGCTCCACCACAGGCCAGGTAGACCTCTCCCTGGACAGCCAACCCAAGTCACTTGGGTGAGTCTGCATATGGTGATCCAGGTTCTGCCACACTGGATTTTTATTTCCCTCTAATTTCTCACCGCACAAATAGCAATCACTACAGACACCATCATGTTTACTCAAGAAGGAGCTACCCAAGACAATTATTCCACCTTACTCATCATGATGCCCAAACTTAAATACTTCAGTGGCAGAGTAAGGGGGAGTTGGGTGGTTTTCAGGATTTTATTTCTTCTTCCTGTCCCCTCAAAAAGCCACGTCTAATATTAAACTTCTCCTCTTCACTGTGGATGTTGAGAGATCGGGGCACTTAGCCGTGCTATGAGAATGGCTTCCACAGCGGTGGGCTGGCTGCTGAGATAACAGGGGAGGATTTGTGGTTGACAGCTCCTCTTCACAGAACTCTGACACCCCAGGACAGGTCTGGGGACTAGACACCAACGTCATCACAGGCCAGTGCAGAGAGCAGCAGGTGAGGGAAACAGGTATTTCACTTACCTAGTCCATAAGGAAGAGATGCAGGGATGAAAGTAACCAAGCTCAGTTTTGACTGACTCAGAAGCAGCAATTGAATCAAGTGCATATTTGTGCTTTTAGCAGATAGTGCTATTTAGATGCTCAGAAGATTTCCAAAATCATGAAATATGTTGATGGTTATATATGAAAGGGTGAAAAAATGACTGTTGAGATAGTAAATCCTCAAAGCTGCTTCAGTCTGTCCACACAGCCTGTCTCTCACCCTGGCATTTATTAGCTTTCCAAGCATGGGATCTTTTGAATGACCATGCATCTAACAAGTGACACTGCAAAATGTGGAAGTAGATTAAATCTACATATATTTGGCAACTAAACCTCTGTTACCAGTTTTCTAAGAGCTTCAGACACATACTGGGTAAATACAAGACCCAGGTTTTGTAGACACTTTCACAATGAATAACCTTAGAGAATAATAGAATCACAGAATGGTTTGGGTTGGAAAGGAGCTTAAAGATCATTGAGTTCCAACCCCCCTGCCATGGGCAGGGACACCCTCCACTAGACCAGGTTGCTCAAAGCCTCATCCAGCCTGGCCTTGAACACCTCCAGAAATGGGAGCAATATGATTCTTTGTTTCAGATTTAGGTCAATTTTTAACTTTCTCCCAGATGAAAAAAAAGCAAATATTTTATCAGAATCATCTAGAATTTTACTTTTATATAGGAAGGGCAGGAAAAGAACTTTACGTGAGCACTTGTTACTACTTCTGTGCCAGGATAAGAGCTGCCAATGCTAATTAGGCAAGAGTACTTCAGCACTCGCAAAAAAATATACCAAAACATAACCACCCAAGAGGAGGGGAGGAAAAGCGGTAAAAGAATTATTTAATTCCTCACCATGTCTTCTGATGGTAACATACAGTGTCATACCAAGACACTATGATGACAGAATGCACTCAGTTTCCCAGAGTACAGGGACAATGCATTTGCCTCCAACAGATACGATTTGTTTTTTCTGCTTTTCTGTCTGACCATCTAAGGTTTTTGCAGAGCTACATGGGACTCTTCTTCAGGCTTGAGCCTGGAACTGGCTACCTGCTCGCTTGCACACATACATCTTTTGTCCCACAATTCCTGAAGCCAAAAGGAAGAGGCAGACTGCATGGTACGAAGACTGTTTCGAGGACTGTACCTAGAGAGACTCAGCGTGAGAGCTTCTGAGCCTCAGCTTCTCGGCCTCCAGAAGTTTCTTATCTGGTTTATATGTTCAGACAGCCCCAACCTGGCAGCTCAAGCAGCATAATAAATTCAGGCTCGTAAGACGGGTCTTGAAGCATAACACCGCAAAGTTCAGCCTCCAGGCCATGTAGCTAAGCCAGCTTCTGTGCGCATGTGAAAATAATGCTGAACGTTGAAAGTGAAGACAGCAGATAAGGAAAAAGTTGTTTCCCTCTAAAAGTACTTGCAGCAGAGTAAGCAGTCTTGGGATCCTTATACGCAACCATGCCAACTTTTGAAATTAACATGCAGACACAGAAACTGGAAAGAAACTTCTTCATCTTCTAAAAACAATGGAATTTACTCAACCTAATAGCATCTTTCCCCACAAACACGAAAAATACACAACTGCTAAGCACAGCAAGAACCTTCTAAGCTACAGACATCTTATTCTTGTATCAGCAGGATTAAAACACATCCAGAATCAAACTGATTTAAGACTCACATGGATAAGAAAACATTAATTAAACACGGTTTGGCCAACATGTTTTTAAACATCATTTAGCATCTAGTCCAGACCAAGTAGGTGATGTTTAAAAATATCTTAGCTGACTGTGGTTAACTCTACTTGGGAGTCTTTGCCTAAAGGTTTGTCTTGACTAGAATTTGAAGGTGCAAGTTACAACACGCCGATGCACTTTCTAAAGCTCCGGCGCACACAAGGCAGCAAACGTTCCTAATGTATGCTAGCTGGTCAAGTCGAAGCTTAGGCTCTCAACTTGCTACCACATGTGAAACCTACACCTTGCATTTTCTTCATTAGAACTTTACCTCTTGGAATTCACGCTGGAGCAACTGAGGAAATTACCTCCTCCAGCTGTCCAAATATTCAGAGCTGGCAGATGGATGAAGAGCACTCATCTGCTTCCAACCCAACGTCAGCCGGCTATTTTTGAAATACCAACAGAGGATGTCTACACTGTCTGCCTTTATAGCAAAGCAGCTGAAGAGAGCTCTCGGCTCATTCCTCAGTCTCTGCCGGTGGGGCTGATTGGGCAGATACGTGGTGGTAACATCTCCAATCATACCAGCTAGTTTCACAAGAGAATATTTATTAACCACATGTCAGGTAACACAAGGCATCAGGACAACTTTTCTCACGAAGATTCATCCTTACCTTCTCTACTCTAAACAAGCCCTTCGTCTCCAGCTTCCCACTACAGATCCTGGGACTACTCGTGTTTACAAAAGCGAGAGGAACTGCACAATCTCATCAACATTCACACTCTACCTTGAAAACACCACTTTAAAAGACGTACCATTGAAGGACAGAAAACCTCCTTCCACCAAATGCTCCACAGCCAGGTGAGGAAAGACACTGCATCCCAAACTAACCGCTCAGCTTTGGTGGCCTTGGCGCAGCTCCAAGACATGTCTTATTCATAAAACCAAAGTAATAAAACAGACAGACACTCCCCCTCCCTCCCCAAGGATAATATAACTTGGTGCTGATGCAGAAATTAGAAGGAAGGGGACCATCTAAATTACACACTGAAATAGATACTACAAAAGCAAGCAGCTGTGACATTTCAGCCAGGTGGTCATCTTCAGCTGCAGTCAGGAGGAAAAATAACTTTAGACATTTCCCTTGCAGATACTTCCTGATTACAACCTTATGGGAAAAACACCTCATTTTCACTGCCAGGATGCATTTTAATTAATCCTTATGTTCTTAAAATACACTTTGTCAATTAAAAGCCATGATCAGAGACACTGGCTGAGGGTGGGGGGGAGGGTGAGATGTTTAAGCCAGACCTCTTAGTGTTGTAATCAGCATGGATATAATTAAACAGTCATGCAAGTTCTCAGTTCTACTATTTATTTTCCTGAAAAATTACAGTTGCATGTGTGCGGTCTCTCGCTTGCTGTTCATTCACCTCTCAAAAAGCAGATTAACATTGTCTTTCAGAGAAGAGAAGACTTTTATTAATCTAAATCTTCCTTTTATGACTTTATTTCCCTAACCATTTCCACCAGCCATTAAATAAAAACCTCAATAAAGTTTTTCCCTTGACTGATAAAAATAAAATATCTGAAGGCAGTGTCACAGAAGAGAGACTGTTTCATATCATACATGAACAAAAACCAGAAACACAACAGACTTTGACAACAGACCTTGGCACCAGCACACAGCTGGAAGGTAATCGAGCACTGCTGTCTCGGTCTTTTCGGGAGGGATTGTTCTCCTTGCAGTATTACTGGCAATGATACGGTCTTCAAAACCACAGCCGCCAGAGAGCAGAGCACATCCTCCTTAATCCTTGTTGTAGAAGGTCAGAGCCCTGTCCCAGGGCTGACCAACTGGCTGGGAGGTGACCGGTGCTCCCCTTCAGACAACCATGTGCTTGTGTCACAAGCAAATGACAGAGAGACCGCAGGAGATCCTGCTGTCCTCTGCCTCCCTACCACCTCTCACATGGAACAGCCACCAGACAGCCAAAACCTTATTATCTAAACCTCACCCATCAGAGCAGGGCAAATAGGATGACAACACTTTCAAGGGTTAACAGTGGAAATCAAAACAAGGTTAAAAGGTCATGAAGTTAAGGAGACTTTTGCTACATTCCAGTGGTCCAAGCTTCTGAAGCCAGACTGGAAAACTGGACAAGAATAAAAATAATTTTGATTTGTCTTCCTTGATGAGAGTTTTTAACTAATTCAGCAGATCATTCACAAACAGTGAATGGAAATCATCCAGTTTAAAATCCTTCAGACTACTTTAGATAACTTTAAATATTAGAAGGAACCATTTAGAAGAGCATCAAAACATACCACAGCCTGGCTCTTCCAGTTAAAAATTCACACTGGAAAATGGTTTCTGCTTTCTAAAAACACTTACATTATCTAACTATATCTCCCTCTTCTAGCTTTCTATAAATACTTTAAGGTGTGGTGAGTAACTGTGGCCAAGTTCTTCAAGGATTTTCAGTTTCCATATCAAGTTCAGAGCTGCAGCATATTTATGTTAACATTTTCTGGAGAATACACTTCATTAACTGCTGTGGCAAAACCCTTGGTGGTCTGCTCCTCGCTGGCTCTGACCATTGCCGTTTCAATCATTTGCAAATTACTTCCAGATGGGTATCAGTTACACAGAGATGGAGAATTTTTATAACATTTATAAATAGTGCAAGAATCCTGCAGACATACGATAAGCGTGCTATGCAGTGACACGCATGATGAGGCTGTGAACAGGGGCACACGAAGCACATAACCCAACGAGCGATTCTGCCCACGGACAACCCGGAATCCCTTTGCTTCTACCTGTGAGTAATACTCCGACAGGAGACCTTCTCAGAGGTACAAAAACTCAGATTATACCCACAAATCTGATTCACTGGGGAGTCAGTTCCCTAAACACAGCCATTTAGTGCCATTTCAGATGTCCTCTTCCACCTGGCCCCCACTGCCATTCCAGGCAGCCATCGGTCTCCCATCTGCATCAGATCTGCCAGTCCTGTGCGGGTGTCTCGGATAACCCAGCACATCTAAAAACGGCACGGGATGCACACATCAGAGCACCCAGGTCACTCCCTGTTCGGTGATGCAGGGGCAACTTTTAATTGAGCAGCCAGCTTTTACAAGTCTGGCACACTGCTTCTTTCACTTTTATTCACTAGCATTCATTTTAGGATTTGGAAAATGACCCTCTGAAGTCCCTCCAGACTAGCAAATAATTCACTGCATTAAGGAAATGACAACACCCGTTTTAAATGACTCCTACTGCATTTTTTAATCCCTTACTCTCCATATGTGCACTGCGTAAGACTCAATTGCCTACATAATACATCTAATTGCCTTCCATTTACATTAAATTAAATTCTGTGATACTATTTTGCAATATTAATTAACTAACTCTGTCAGAGGCTAGTCTGCCAGAGCGTTTGACAAATGGCAGAGCTCAAGCACGATATAAAGAGAAAAGTGTCTGGGGCTGTCTCCTGGACGCAGAGCTACTAGAGTTTGCGGTGGGGTGGGTACATACTGCATTATCATTAAGTTTGTGGGATTTTCATTTGCTTTAGGCATGTAATTCTTGGGAAAAGTTCTAGATGGAAAAGTCACTTCTAGCACAGATTTCAAAACCACTGTGCTTTAACACTCTCTCTCTTTTTCTTTGGCGTGGAGACTCACACCCAGATTTCCATGCTGCAAAAGCAACTTTGCTAGTGTCTGGTAGTCAGAATTTAGATCTGTTCAACTGTAAATAAAATCCAGGAAGAAAGTTTGAAAATCACCTTAGAGTGGAGAGGGCACATTGTGGTTGTACAGTGGGAAGTACAACAGTTTTGTTTTTTTTTTTTTGTCCCCAATCGGCAAAAACAAAGACCTAAAATTTTCTCTACCCTGTCCCATAGAGAAAAAGGCAGAACGAAGCAAAACCACATCACAGTCATTTCTGATAAGGAGGTGAGCTGCTTTTGTTTGAATCTACTTTAGTCTATTATATTCCCTCTAGGAAGAACACGAGCTGAAGTAAGGGAACCTGGAGCTGATTTGTGCACGGATGACCATAACCAGGTCTCTACAGAGAAGGAAGAAACCTTCCTCATTTCACTGCTGTTGGGCATGGTCAGAGACTCCACAAACAGGTTGCAAAGTCAAAGCTGCTGCTGAGAAACCTTACGAACAACTCACAGGGCTCAGCTAATGGTTTTGAACTAAGTACTATACATAGATACTGCCTACTCACGGCTCTGCTCTCACAGTAGCTTTCCTCTCTTT
This sequence comes from Syrrhaptes paradoxus, assembly GCA_013400615.1. Classification (NCBI taxonomy): domain Eukaryota; kingdom Metazoa; phylum Chordata; class Aves; order Pterocliformes; family Pteroclidae; genus Syrrhaptes; species Syrrhaptes paradoxus. Next base: position 72,943 of record VZTO01008534.1, read on the forward strand.
CTGCGTCCATGATAGCTGTTGAATTGGAGAGTTTTTCTTTTTAATCTTTCTGCAGGTTCTCCTACTAAGGAATTATGATTGATTCAAATATGTCCAAACATTTGTCAAGTATCATCTTTGCTGTAAATTTTTCCAGAAATTGCTTTAACATCTCAAATAAGCATGCTAGAAATGACAAAACTTCTGGGTGTTCACATATAATTCTGAACTTAATGCTAGCCTACTTTTTGCAAACTGAAATGCTGCTATTTAGGGGGACAATGAGGTACACGTAGCAAATGGCTCTTAGGCAATATGCACAACAGATGATGGCTAAAGGCTCTGCCTTTTCTCTTTACCTCCTGACACACCCCGGGGTTTATGGAAGTTACACAATATGCACACCCACCAGTTAGGTTTTATTGCTTAATTACTTATAAGGAAAAAATGAAGTCTCCCACAGTCATCTGCAGTTGGGAAAACAGGATTGTTTGTTTTTTCAGCTTTTGGTGTGAAACACGACTATGAAGAATTTGGAACAAAACTGCACTACAAATACAGTCTAACATAATATACAGACATACAGCAGCACACATGACAAAGCACATAGGGAATGCTGGCTTGTATATATTCTAAAGCCAAGTAAGCCTCCCCTGACCTCTAATATTTTTTAATTTTTTTGTAAATAGAGCATTCATGCCATAGAGCCTTTCTTAAATTGTGTCAATGAGACACATAACCACCTGAAATCCTGGTAAATCTATTTTCCTTCATGAGGTATTCTCGACTATATTGCAAATTTAAGCAATACCTAAAATCAGAGGGAATAAACCAGAACTTGTTCAGCATGAAATAAGAGATTACACACAATTCATCCAACATAAATAAGCTCAACTGCACTTCACAATTGTACTGACCCGAGTCAAAACTACTTAAGAACCAAGGAAAATGGAGTTATTTAAGTGTATTAGTAATGGTAGCTGCTACATTACAACTACAATTTTGTTCTCTCTTATATCCTGGTAAGGAGAAGTAGAACACCTTATTAGACCAACCAGCTGGGGTGCAAGGAAGAAAAACAGAAGCTTTGTAGAAGGCTTTCAAGCCTTTCTTCAGGAGCAAGTGATCCATCTCTTATCAATTTCTCAATATCTTTGTCCCAGTGAGGTGCAGTGGTGGTATTGGTTATAGCAGATAACCAGAGCTCACACATTCTGGGCTTTATCTGCAGTTTTGCTACAGGGTTAATTTATCCTGTTTCCCTCTACAAATGGTTTTCACTCTTCGCTTCAGTTTCTTCCTCTGTAAAGTCAGAAGAATGCTTCCCTACTTCACAAGGCTTTGTCTCTTTGGGGAAATGAGCTGTTCTTTCCCTAACGTGTATTTATTAAAAAGAAAAAAATCTCTCAACACAGCATTCATAGTTCCAGTCTAGGCAAAGCCACAAATAAGGACAGCCTTATTTTGTGTTTTAAATGCTCTTTGAGATGAGAAATGCTACTTTGACACTGAAAACGCAAGAGAAGCAAAGCAAACTGCAGTGGTTTTGCCTTATCTATCGCTTATTACTGGAAGTTCTCAACGCTCTCTGGCACAGGTTGAACTATTACCCTCTCTTCATAGATAAGGAAACCAAGGCACACAGAAGTCACTTGTCACATCGTATTACTTACTAAAGTAGTAATTGAAAGGCAAAGCCTTCGCCCTGTTTATTGACTCAGAAACCCAATCCAGTTCAGAGCTGAGCTATGCTGTCAAGGGCTGCTTCAACTTTGCAAAGGCACCTCAGTTAAGGCTTCACTAAAACACTGGGCACGTAAGCCTTAGTGTGGCTCCAGGATTCAGAAGCCAAGTATCAGCCAAGTAAAACCCAAACAAAAGCTAAAAAGCAAGTGGGACAAAAATGAAGATGGGAACTGGAGAAAGAATTTCTGCCAGAGAAACTAAGAAGCCCCATAACACAGAACTTGAATTTCTGATGTAGGTCAGGGTGGGCTTGTGAGTGTTGCATCTGCAGCCTACGGGGCAATGGGAGCAAGCTGCTCAGTAAATGAACCAACATATTTTATGGAACTTATGCAACAGCTATACTGTAGCTCCTTCAGAAACAATGGTAATTACACGCCTCTTGTGTTATCTTTGGATAACACTGTAATTAGTATGTGTCATCACTCTAGCCGTGATTAAAATAATTACCGTAAAAAGTCCCTTGTAAGTAACATTCACTGTTCCGGTTTCCAAACATGTACAGGATTTTTTTTTAAAGTATAATTGCTTTCTCTGTTCGCTGCTCAACTCAACACTGTTTCCCCACCCACCTTCCACTTTATGCAGCCATCTGATGTTGTAGCAAAACTTTAACTTGTGTAAAATACTCACAGCTCTTCCAAGTAGGGAAAGTTTTTGAATGCATCCTCTGGCAGCCTCGTGATGTTATTCATGCTGATATCTCTAGAGAAGAAGAAATATAGATTTATCAATAAACAGTAAGGAATTTTTACACTCTAGGAAAAGGAGGAGAAAAAAAGAACCTAACCAGATGGTGTGATAGCAGTAAAAAAATTTTCTAGACCTACACAGTAGTATTTCTTTATAGAAATTCACATGTTAAACTTCCAAAGCACAGTAATTTGAGAATCCAGTTGCAGAGAAAACCTAGTGGGAAGGTGATAAAAAAAGTTTTCTGACACGTCTAAGCAAAAAAAATGACTGTAAAACTACAAGGTATGCATGTATGCAAGAGGCTCGGCAGCACTGTTATCCCCAGTACTGATTTGTACCAACTTACACATTCGTACAATTTTAACACAGATTATTAAGACCGCTCTAAAACCACAGCATATGAAAAAATAAAAAAAAAAATATTGTGACCACCCACCACGCAAATTTTCATCCCATAATGTCTTAAAAAAAAAAACCCAATACACACATTAGGATTTAATAAAGAGCGCCTGGCAAACATGGCTTCTGGAATAACTGACAAGAATAGCAGAAACATGTCCTAGCTCTACCACAGTCTTTTTTTTTTTTTTTTCTCCTACAAAACCTATAGAAGTCCTCGAGGTAATAGTTTTAAGCAGATTTCATTCTCAGTCCGTGAGCAGAGACAGGCCGGCAGCAAGTGCTTACATGATAGGTATGCAGACCTGTTCAGCCTTTTTCTTTCTGAAGGAACACTAAGAGGCAAACTTGGTGCCATCACCTCAGTTCACACCTACATAACCATCACCGATAATCCAGTCCTAGAGCAAGTTATTACTCAATGTGAGTAAAAGTAGCACAAAAACAATTCAGTTTGATAATTGAACTAATAATTGCCTAACTATTCATGCCAGAACCCAAGTTCTTACTTTCCACTTGGTTACTGCTTTTTTCTTTTTTTTAATATGTAGTTTAAGGAGCAATTCAGTGAGGCTCCTTAACGCAGCACTCCCAGCTCCCTCGTGCTCGCTGCCTTCCCCACATTGCTCTCCAGCATCTACGTGCCACCTCCCCGTGGATTTCATGTAAAAAGCAAACCAAACAAAACCAAACCACCCCTTCCATCCCACCGACAGCCACCAAGTCCCACTGAAACTCCTGCACGGAGATCTGAAGGGCTGGTGACTGCATGCAGAACAGCAGATTTTGTTTGCCACCTAAAAAGCTGACCTCGAAATCAAGCACCAGGCTGAGGCAGGCATTCTTAGCCCATCCACAGCCACCACTACTTCTTCAATCATCTGCCTCAACTGGAATTATCACTTCTTCCGATGAGTCACAGAAAGGTCAATTTAGACTCTCCCTGCTAAACTGGAAGGGCACAAATCCCTGAAGAACTATTTTGTAGCAGCAAAAACAACCCCCTTGAGAAATTAAAGACTTTCACACATTGAGGATATCTTCCACGGCTCCCACCCACGACAGGACTCGGTGCTGACCATAGGAGGTTCGGGCCCCTGAGGGAACAAGGCGCATGTGAAGGGGTTGGTGCTGCTTCTGAGCAGATGGTGTCTCAGGACATTTGTGCCTTCTTCCATGCTGTGACCAGCTGAATGCCATGCCAGTAAGACGTAACTTAGTGTTACGTGTAGCAGCAGCTAATAAACCACTTTTTACGAAGAGTGCCCACGTTATTCCGCCAGTTGCCAGACCATAATGTCTAACATGGCTCATTAAAAGAAGTTTCCTTATTTATAATGACAACAGAAAGCATCATAGAAGAAAACCCCATAGTTTCTCAGGGAGAAAAGAATATTTTATCTGCCACAGCAGCTGACAACACCAAGTGATGTCAGTGAACTTCTGCTGAGATTCACAAGTAATCAGCAACGGGTCTGCTGCCCCTGACCAAGCAGCACAGGCCCCCAGCCACCACTGACATGAACACTGCCCTCTTACATTACATCTAGATACAATTGTTTCTTGAAAATAAATGTTTATTAAATAGCAGGCCAAAACTTCATTCCTCATACCCCAGCGTAAACCAGGAGAGCTACTCCTCAGCAGCTGTTAAGAGTATACGAACGTAACTCAAGAGCAATGGAGATCAAAATAAGGTTCAGCACATACAAAACAAACCCAATTGTGAGAGATGACTGAAAAAAAATCCACTACGACACAACTGACTCCTTCACTAAGCTCCAGAAGGAGCCGAACTGGAGATGATTTATTTCTCAATTCTACAGCCCACATGTTTGAAGAGGTGCTTTGTGTCTCGGCAGCAGCTCGGGTACCGTGAGATGCTGCAGTTGCTACAGGGGGACATTTTTCTTCTTGTGCAGGAAAGTAAATAAAAGTATCAGCTACATGAATTGTCAGCTGTCTGCTCCACGGGAGACTGCAACTTTTATTCTCCCTGCCCCCCATATACATTTTTCAAATTGTCATGAATACACATGTTTCACACATCCAGGCCAGTCCTCTCCTTTCCAGAGGACTACACATCCCCTTCCAGTATCAACTGGGAAGCACTTATGAAGAGGGCAGAGGGTAAGAAGAGAGTGGAGACCCTACAGGAATCCAAGAAATAGTAACCTGTGCAAGAAAATTACAACTCTCAAAAGACTGCCCAGGTGATATAAAATCCTATTGTGTTATACATCATAATAAATGGCGGTAGTAAAAATAAGTCAACATTATAAATCATTAGAAAGCACTTCAGGAATGGCTATACATCCTTGGTCAAGGGTTTTGACCGTAACCACGTCTGTTGCACTACATGCTAGCTCTTCAGGACAGGAGAGGAAATCACATCCATCTGAAAGCAAGAGTCTTGAAGTTTCTGGAGCTATAAACGCCCTATTTTCAGAATTGTCATATTCAATCCTAAATGAAGTCAATGGAAACCACATAGACACACAGCATGGCTGACATCCAAATTCTACGCAATTTCGGCTTTCTCTGGGATCTGAAATTAGGAAAGAATGTCTTTTGCCTGTAGCTCCCAGTGCTAGCATCTACAATTCTAATATGGGGAGTAGACTCTTTGGGTGTAAGCATGAAACAGAACACCTTAATAATAAAGATCTGAGAGGCATCATCAATATCCATGAATTCTACTGAAATTTATTTTCAGCGAAACTGCACTTAAATATAGGCACAAAGATGCATTGCAATTCTGTCTTTAGCATTAACACATGAATCTTCAGGGACTACTTATCATGATGCCTTACACTGTAGAATCGCCAGGAAAATGAAGGAGAAGCCAGGAGCAGCCCTGCACCTTTCAGCAGTTAGCCATTAACTGGGCTTATCTGTACTAAGCAGCCAGGCTTAAATCCTCTCTCGCTAACCAACTTTAACCAAGGCAGGTCAGGGCACGATCAGGTGAGGAGCTGGCATCGAAACTCAAATGATGAGCAGCCAAAGGTGGTAACCTCTTTAGCAAGAGGCGGCTGCATCTCGGGGATAACATGAATCACAGCCTTACAGTCACCACTAGTTTCGCCATTTCAGGTAGGAGAGATGTAATGCCAGAATACAAACACAACCATACTCCTTCCTGCAGTGTGATTGCTGCCGTGGCTGCAGTCTGGAACGATAAATACGGCTCTTACACTCAGTCAGAAGTTTTGTCCTTCTTCCAGGAAGGTACTACAGAAAAGAAAAACAAACAAACACACACAGCTACAACAAGTAGCTGGAAGCAACCTACTGAAAGTGTTATTTCACTGCAGGTATTCCAGAGAATAATTTTTACAGGCCAAAGGTGAAAACCAAGCCATGGTACTCCAGCAGTTATTCGCTGTCTTCAGCCTGCTTCAGCGGATCCATTCAGGTTATTCTGACAATTACTTTAATCTTCATTGCCAGCCTAGTTTAGCAAAGTCCCTTGCTTTCATCTTACAGAAACATGTGTCTTTAAAAACACCTGTTTTAAAGGATAGAAGCAAGGATGCTAAAAGCTATGAAAACCTCCATCCGTTGAAAACAGACATCAAATGATGGAAGAGACGAAAAGCAGAGGGAGAGGAAAGCATCTTTGCTGGACACATTAAAAACACATAGCACCACATCTCCTGTCTACATAAAGCAGGAGATTTACACTACTTTTGAAACAACCAACAACAGAGATTGCATAAACCTAACTAGGCAACATAATGCACTTAAACTTTTAAATTATACTCCTTATGTACAAGAACTCCAGTTCCTGATGGAAAGTTTTGGTTGGTTTTGTTTTGTTTTTTAAAGGATTCTTTATTCTACCACTGACCAAAGTCAAACTTCCCTAGGCTTCAGTATGAGCAGAAATGCTTCAGATCTTGAATAGCAACTTACTAATTCTCTCACATTTAAAAAAAAGAAACTCTTGCTTATCTTTAGGTGTCTTAAGCCACAGCTTTCAGTGGTATCATGCAAAAGAGAATTAGATAAAAGGCACAGCATGTCACAGCATCTCCTGCAGGACACACATCGCTTTCTCTCTCATTTCAAAGCACAGCCTCTACCATAAAATAGCCTGACCCTTGTTAGAATTATCCTCAACATCTTTCTTACTGACTGCCAGAGTGGGATTCTGGCTAGAAAGGACAACTGACAGAGACGACAGAAATGGAGGAAGGGGACAATAACTCTTGTATGAGAAGAAAAGCTAGAACAAGAGGGACCCCAAAATGGGAAACACGGACTTTCTGTAGAGGGCTACATGAAGGACAGGCAAAAATGACAAACAAATTAGCTCAAGATATAGGCAGAGAATGAAAGCTAATGACCCACAATAACCAATGGAAAACAATGCTGGTCTGTCTGGACTGAGGGATGTTTAGCTGCAATGGCCTTTTTTTGACAAGACCTGCCATTCCCCACTGCATCGCCCCAGACAAAAGGTGGGCACGCTTTAGCCAGAGGAATCTTCCTTACTACCCAGCTCTGGTGTGCTGGCATGTCTTCCAAAACTCACGGGAGATGTTGGCGCTACGCTTTCTATGCTGCAACACTTGGACAGGCACTGATCTTGGGGCACACGCGCCTTCCCACCATGTTCATGGCCTCCATCCAAAGGCATGCTAGCCACCTAAAATACACCACTTTGTAAAAAAGATCTTAAGCCAGAAAGACATAAAATATCTAGCTACAGAAAAGTAAAATTAGACCTCAGTCAAACCCAATTGAGATTGGCTGCTTAAAAAATAAAATCAGAATACTCCCCTGTGCTCCCCTGCACTTCATTAATAGCTAACTTCTTTTTGGCTCTCCACCTAAGCTCTATCTTTTGTGAAGTTTAGAAGGGAAGTTGGAGAGGGAACAGGGGCAGGGGAGAGAGAGAGGAGTGTTTGTTGAAGGAAAGAAGATCATGTTTCAACAAGGCACCTTTAAAATCCTATGAAATACTCCCTCTGAGCAAGCTTAACCTGTTTGCTGATAGATAATAGCATGTAATAGTGTAGGCTCCATTCAGTCTTTTCCAAGGTCTGGGCCCTCTGCCACTGAGTTATTTAATTATAACACTTACAAAACGATTTAGGCAGAGCTATCTATATTTGAATAAAGCCCTCCTACCTACTTGTACAAAACCATTAGGTAAAAGGTCTTAATCTTATGTAAAATTCCCCAGGTAGTAACCCTGATCCAGCTTCAGTAGTACCAGGAAAAGCTAAAGCTTTTAATATCTTTAGAAACGACGTTAAATAAGCCAGGTTATTGTAAATGCAAGTCAACACGACGCTAGAAAATACTCAACAACACTTAGCCATCCATTACCACTGGGACCATTAATATGTGGATAATGCCCCAGATTACAGTAACACAGGTAAAGATCAACAAAACAAAGCAACAGATATTTTTCTTAGTACATCACACCAAAAATTCTTTGCTGATTATAAAGAAAAAGTGTATGTAGTTGCACAGCAACGGTCAGTGCTTCAAGTTCAGCCCAGGCAGATCTGCATTAACTGGGAGAACTGCCTGGTGTGTTAGCAGCAGGGAGAGGCAGTGGAGCTGGAGCAGAAGAGAAATCAGGGAAGCTCAAGGTTAGACCCATCTAAGTTGTACTGCGGTGCTATGGTCTTGAAGAAACACATTCGGTGCTCACCTCCTTGTAGGAACACGCTCACATGATGAAAACCAACACAATTTTCAACCAAATCACACACCTCAGCAGGCAGTCTCAGGGGAGACCAGGAGCTGAATTACATCCCTATTTCAGACCTGCTTTCCCATTTAGCCAGTTACTTCAGGATGAACATAAAACCACTAAAGGGAGAGAGTAAATTAATTTACATTAATATGTCCCATGTCTTAATCGTATTCGGTGTGCAATGAAAGCATAAAAAGCTTAGAGGATCAACAAGGAAATTCTTACTAAATTAATTCAATTTAAAAGAAAAAAGTTTGGGTTTTTTTGTTTTACTGTATCTTCCTGACAATAAGAAGCGAACAATTGTCTTCCAGAAGCACTACCACACAGCTACCGCTTTCAACAGTAGTTGCCTGCACTGTGAATCCATTGAATGCAGCTAAAATTCAAGGATATATATTACATGCAGACATGCCAACCCCAACAGCTAGAAACCAGGAGGCAAACAAGTGTCAGACAAGGAGAGGAGCTGACACTTGGAAAGTGTTTAAGCTTGCAATGGTGTTTGAATAAAAAAAAAAACTTGTTAAAGTAATAAACTGAGTAATAAATTTCTTACCTTTTACATACTATCTACATCTTCTACTGCAAAGTTTGGCTACCTCAGCTTACACTATTAGCTAACGTTTATACAGTAATAGCCCATTGATGCCCTAATATCTTACAATGGTATTGTATTTAAAATTTACATTGTCCAATTTCTGACAAGGTCAGCACAACTACCAGCGCCCATCTCCCAGCTGGAAGAGCCCAGCACCAGGGCACCTCTGGGCATGCCAATACCCAGGACTCTGCAGTATGAACTATCCCATATCCTCCAATCCTTACTGCCATGCCCCAGCACATTTTTCTCCTTCTGATGTTTATCTATCCTGCCTTTTAACATGGACAAAGTTGTTAATGATAAAACAAAATGGAAGTTTTGAACCCAATTTTTGCATTTTTCTCCTTGTGATTCCGTCTCTCCCCAACAACTTTAAATATGGTCCTACCGCTTCCAACATGACCACAGAGACCTCCAACCCTTAGAAAAGCACAGAAGCCTGTTCTGTATTCACAGCCCATTCTGCAGTCACAAAGAGCCTATCAGCCATGCCATTTTTTCCTTTAGGAGCATGTTTCCTTTTCCACTTCTTTTAGGAAACATTCCTGTAAGAAAGAAAATATCCAAATACTTAAAGCCTTAGTCAACATTTGCTGTGACTGGCTAAAGACACAGGTTGTGTTCCCACCCAGCAAACACACCGGCCATTTCCTCCGTGCCCTGCTATCTCTCTAATGAGCACAACGTCTTATCATCTGCTGTTTGTATTGCAACAAGAAGCTAAGGGCCCCAGTTTAACATGTCAACGTGATCCACGCTGCACAAATACACAGCTGGAGACACCCCTCACCTAGAAGAGTTTGCTGCTTGAATAGACAAGACAAAGAGCATGGGAGGGAAAACTGGCACACAGAGGTGAGGCAACCTGGCCAAAGTCACCAGCAGAGCCCCTCCAGCTGCCCAGCCCTGGTCTCCCATGCTACACCCCGCTGCTACCCACCATGTCCTTCCCAAAACAAGGACTGTAGTAGTAAATTTTGTCCAAATTACAAAGCAAAAAAAAAAGAGGGGAAATAAAAGACTAAACTACCTTTATTTTTTCTTTTTTTTTTTTTAAGCAGGGAAATAAGACAGGAGACTGCTTCAGTTTCTTGTTTGCTAGATGTGTAGGTAATTCCATTTGAAAGCAATGGAAAGAAGTTACGCTCCAACAGCTATGCAAGCAGCCTATATGCAATGTTTCCATCTGCTTTCCTGTGGCTCAAACTAACTGGAACATTTGTGTGACCACACACTCCTGGATGAAGCACTTAACCTGCTTTTTCATGGAAGCATCCAAACTTCATCCTACCCACCAACTCTAGCTGTTGGGAGGGGATTGAAATATTCAGAAGTTTTAGGAAATAAGGGTACATGGAGCCTTTTTTGAGTGCAGATATAAAAAAAAAAAGAAAGAATGCAAATCCTGTTGATTCCAGTAAGCTTATAGCATTTTGCTTAAGAGGGACGTACAACATTTTCACTGACAGCCACAGAAAGGCTGAAAAATTTCAGACAGGTCTGTTCCTGCAAGAAAAGCAACATCCCCCTCTTGCCCCCACCATATTTGTAAGTTATTTCTACTGCCTCCCTCCTTCCCATGTCACATCAACCTGTTTTTTTTCCTTTCTTCCAACATGATGTCTTAGCTTTCTTTCAGACACAGTAACTAGCTCTAATGTACCCTATTCATGTGCCAATCAAGCCATCATCAAGATCTTAGAGAGAACAATACTTGTATGCAAAGACCTATTTGGAACTGGTATTTGAGTCACTGCAGGCCAGCCATTAAGCAATCACACGTACGGTTAATGGCCTATGTTGACACATGGTGGGGAATTAACCCAGGAAAAAAAAATTCCACTGCATTATTATGAAAGAGATCGTATCCTGGAATAGGAATATAGCGCAAATTAACATGCTCTTCGGTTAATTTTTAAGAGCCACACGTTCGGTGCAGATTACGAGCTGAAGGAAGGGTTTATTGTAAACTGGAGGAGGAAACAGAATGTCTTTCAGTACAAGAGTATTACCCTTACATAGTCAGAGATTACTTACAGCAGAGAGAAAAATTATGCATTATTCATGGGTTTATAATTATTTACTCTCTGGAATACAGTAATGCCAGGGAATTGAGTAAAAAAAAAAAAAAAAAATCAGGCTGCGAGTATGAATGACGAGCACATTGTTCAGGCAGCCTGAGCGCAAGCCTGTGCCGAGGTACACCTCCTACACCTGTGGGTATCCACCACACAATGCAAACAACCCACCTGTGCAAGACCATGAAGAAGTCCATGTTCGAAACCATGTGAGAACTGATCATCCACATCCCTGATCTGCAAACAACCTCGCATGTCATGCAACCACCCAAGGGAAGCTCTCAGCATGGTTATATCACAGATACCCTCTGACTTGAAAGTTTTTGAAAATCATTTATAAAAAGTAACATGGCTATCCAAGCCTCCAGGAGTAAATACAGATTAAAAAGCCAGTAAAATAATTATAAGTATTTGGTGATAATCCCCCTGGATTTACAGCCATTTGAGGTAACAGAGACTACAAGAGGATGGCAGGAGAGCAGTAGAGCAGTCAATATCTATAAGGACCAACATTTTTCAAACAACCACTGCAAAGCATCTTTGCCAAACAGATTCATCATACCCTGCAACTTGCATGGCAGTTGTTGAGGGGCATCAAATCTAAGCAGTGTAATTATTTCAGTCTCCAGACAGCATTGCTGTGACTACAGGCAAAGCTAAGAGAAGTTGTAAACCTGGCAGTGGAGCCTCTGGGTGCAAGTGTTCAAAATGCTGTCCTTCTGTTAGCGATACTTTTGTATTTCACTGACACATCTTCCAGATACGGGAAGCTATGAGGAATACTTCAATGCCTTCACCTCATTTAACAATAGTCCCTGGGATCATCTTAGCCCAAAACATGTGCAACTAAACCATTTGTTACAACCATCATTTTTGGCAAAAAAAAAGCCAGTAACGGTAAGCAGAAGGATTTCTTTTTTTTAATCCATAGGTCTCCACACACAAAGGGAAAAGGAGAACGCAGCAACAGGTTACACGCTTAAGGCTTCAACCTACTACACACACCCTCCAGGGTGTAGCTGCACCATTTGCTTGCTTTCTGACAAAGGAACTTGGCTTATACTCCCATCGCTTTCCATCTCCACGGTGGCACTGTTTACGGGCAGCATTCTATAATCAGCTGTCGTTTATACAGCATGGCCTCAGAGAGAGCCCTGTCAGCACAGCTACCGAGCAGCAGACTCCTATGGTAGTAGAAAGAGGAAAGGTACTGAAGGAGACAGGGGGAACTTCAGACTAAAAGAAAATGTAATGTGTAGCTACGCCTGCAATGAAATCAGCACCAGATTCCCTAAAGGAGTTTTATGGAAAGGTATTTGTCATGTTTTAAGTAAATAAAGTTTAACAGTATCTTTGCAACCAAGGTAAAAACAAGGCACAACTGCCCGCTGCAACAATTGTCCTTGCCATCGCAGAGCCACACTGAACCATCAAGGTAACTATGGCATTTTTAAATGACCCTAACTTTGATTTTTCTTTAGTGAGTTAAGCTTTTAATTTAAAGCACACATTGCTGAATCTGACACAGACAATTCATGCATGACCAAGCCAAGGTTTTGGTCATTACTACTGAGGAAGTTCTCAAGCATTATTTCCTTATCAAAACTGCTGTGAACAACTATTGCTGGAACTCCAGGAACATCACCAAACTATGTAATCTAACCAGTTTAATGAGATCTGGGTCCTCCCTCTCCCCCCCTCAGGTCCCTGCTGCACAACCACTAACACCTACAAGGCACATTTCGTTCCATTTAACGGCTTCAAGGGCAATTCCATAAAACTTAAACAGCCTCAACGAGCAGTGTAGGGAGCCACGCTCACCCTTTGGACTCCAAGGACACCACATCTCGCTCCACCTAGCAACATGGTATTTACTACAACAAACATTTCACACCAAAAGCTCCCCATTACAACTCCGGACACAGATCTACCGTGGTTCAGTTCCTTGCCCCAGCAGAGACTCATTTTGTGGGTTTGGACAGGTTGCTTCCCCTTCCCAAATGCCAGGTTCAAAGGAGAATAATCTTTTCTGCATCTCTGAGAGGAAGGGGGAGGATAAAGCTACCCGTGTTTCCGAGTTGTCCAGACAGAGCCCAGCACTTAAATCTGTTTACACTGATAGAAGAGCTATGCACACATACTCATACAAAAAAATCTTCTGTTGCATTTTCACTCTGCTTTTGCTCTGTTGCAAAAAGAGAACATGACCAGCTACAAATCCAACTTCACAAAATGCCAACTTTAGTAACTCTTAAGTACTTTGAATTTTATTCATTTTCTTCTGGTTTATTTTGGTCTCCTGGTCTGTCCCACCCAATGTTTAGAAAGCAACCTGAGCCTCAAAAGTCTGGGTAAGCCCTGCATTTTTGGAAGGCTAAAACCAAAGAAGCAAAACAAAATTGGTGTGTGAACACAGCCAGTGATACAATGAAGCCAAAAGGCAAAATGTAAACATCTCCATCAGTCCAAACCTATATACAACCGCTAAAGCATTTAAGATTTTTTTTTCGCTTACATATAAGTTGGATGTAACTAAAAATTATTTCTGGGAAAAAAATAAAACTTGCCCTGCAATACAGCGCTATAATTATCTACATACTGTGGGAAAACTAAAAGCACAGAGTGCAGCTTTCTAGTGTCAAAATAGATTTCATGGCAGCACCTGGAACAGCCTTTATAGAACCAACCATGGTTTTTCATAGCAACTTCCAGGGACCTTGAAGCAGCTGATGAAGTATGAGCGGTTTTGATAAGATGTAAAACTTCTTCTCGTATGTTCTCAGGAACTCAGCAGAGGTATGGCCCTACCACTGACACCGGCCAGCAGATGACAAGTGCCCGCAGCCCCACACCTTTGGCTGGTTCAAGAGGTTTTGCCATGCTTGGCCCAGGGGGGACACAAATAACTTCAACCAAAATGGGTTGGCAATATAATGGAAAAGGGCAGGAGCAGTCCATCTGCAGGTAACAAGCCACCCACTTAAAAAAAAAAAATCTGTAAAGGAAAATAATCAGTCTGGATGAGGAGAAACCAAGCGAAAGCACACAACCCCTCTGTGTGCATGGGGAGATGGAGGAGGAGTGTCCTCACAGCACTTCCACCTCCAAAGGTTGGAGGACTAAAGGCAGACTCTCCTTTCACCTGCAGCAGAAAGCCACACGAGGAACACCACCATTTTCTTGTTTTATACTATCATTATGAACTATGCCTGAATGCCAGTTTTAGATGGCTATACAAAGAGCCCACAAGCAACCTACCACAGCCACCGACAGGCCTCCTGAGCAGCTAAGACGCTGAGAAGTCTTTCAGCAGAACAAACTAAGATGGATCAGCTCTGACTGAGACATGGGTCCTTACTCAAAATTTGCCCCAAACTGGAAGAGACTTCTCCAGAATCATAACGAGTTGGTAAACCTGGTTCTTCATCAATTGAGACTTTTCAACACATTTAAACCACAATCAGAGGCTCAAACAAATAAAATTTCGGGGGAAAGGAATAAATTTTTAATTCTAAAAGCAAGCATTATGGGAAAAGATTCTATAATGGACCAATCAATAGAGACGTGGGAGAAGGGGTGGCAAGTTCCAGGCACAGAGACACTTTCTGAGGCCCCTAATGGCATGCAGACATTTATTTTGCCATTGCAGGACTTCCTGCTAACCTGCAGAGGTTGTCCCTCCGTCACTAAGCACACACAGCAGCCAGCAGTCTGAGCTGGCAGCCATCAGAGGGTTAATGCACACTGCACACCAATTAGAAAAACCCTATAGTTAAAATTAACTGCAATTGCAAGGAAAAGAAAAAAAATAAGAGGGGAAAAAAGAAAACCAAAAAACCTCATTCTCTCACACACCCAGAGAAAAAGCCGAGTGTACTGTTAGTGTGGGGAATGCAGCCCTTTACACATTCCCACTCCACGCCAGCATATTCACAGTAGTTTTCAATAAACATCTACACAAGTCACTGGAGAGGAGGGGGAAAAAAGAAATCTGTTTTCTTTCATACAATCCCACAAAAATAACTGTCATCACAACCATCCTTGCGGCAGAAAAGTCCATATTTGCCTGCAGTGAAATCCGTCTGCAGCTGCCCTGTGGAAAAGACAGCCAATAATTGGCTTCTTTCACCTCTGTTAACCACGAACAAAAGTGTCATTCAGCTCCCAAATGGACAGAAGGCACCAATGGATGGTCAGCTCCCTGAGCCAATGGGCTGGAATAACAATAACCCTGTAGCATTTTCTTTTTCCTTTTATTTAGTCTTTCAAAGCCCTTAATTAAGACCCTCACAAAGCACCCCTACAGGCTTCTTTCAATGAGGCATTACACGCCTGTTTTCTTGTATTTAAGGAAGAAAAGTAACAGGGATTTCTGAAACA
The DNA here is from genome assembly GCA_013400615.1 of Syrrhaptes paradoxus. Classification (NCBI taxonomy): domain Eukaryota; kingdom Metazoa; phylum Chordata; class Aves; order Pterocliformes; family Pteroclidae; genus Syrrhaptes; species Syrrhaptes paradoxus. Next base: position 88,541 of record VZTO01008534.1, read on the forward strand.
CATTAAGCAGTACACACAATTTCCATGTATTCACAACTGAAATACTGTTACATTTTAGCTTTTAAATATTATCGTCAATAAAAAGAAGTTCAAGCTTACTGTGCTTGCTCTTTGCTGTACGTCCCTTGCTACATCAAGAAAATAAAAAAAATACAGGCGGTCATAAATCTGGCATAACTGCACCAGCTCACCCAAACCCATCGCAAGCCAGCAGCTCCCCAGACGAAGGCAAGTGGAACAACGCATGTTGATGAAACATCCCTGGGCATCCTGAAGCAGACAGCTGAGAAAGGGACGGGTAACGCAGGGAACTAATTTGTTGAGACTGCACATGACGCACGGGCATTGTCTGAAAATCAGAGCTCGTGAAGGCCAAGGTACATACCCTGCTGGGGTTAGCGGCCTCGCGTACAATTAAATATCTGCTTGCTTTTAATATTTGTGAAGGTAATCTGTACTCCATTATTTATGACCAAACTGATGCAATGCTGATGTCTGCATATTAAACAGGACATTTGAGGACTACCTCTGCTTTTCAGTAGCGTAGGCAGTCTCTACTTAACAGAAATGCTATAAAAACTTGCAATATTACAACAAACTATGGCAGCTCTTTTCCTAAAGGACTTCTCCCCCAGCCACAAAAAAGGAAACAAAAACAGTTTTAAGAAAACACCATTGAAGTATCATCCTCATAGGTGCAGGCTAGTTTGGGGAAACGAGTCGTCTAGCCCTTTCCCACTCCAAACCAGCCCCAGCAGCCCCGCTGTGGTTAGAGATTTTTGTGGGGCACCCAGTGTGGGTGGTGAAGGAAGCAGGAGTGAGAGGGGAGCACCAGGTACACCCCCACCTAACAAAGCCATCACCCGCACAGCCATGGTCCAGCACTCTGCTGTCTGTCTCTGTTGCCCTTATCCTGCAAAAGGCGGCACACGGGCAGCTTCCTCGCAGGAGACCGGCCCTACAATAGAAGGTGCAGGCAAAAACTACCAAAATCATTAGCAGAGGGTATTTTTCACATCAAAGAACCACAGGCTGAGGCTCTGGTAATCTCCAAAATGCTCTCTCCCCTGCAAGAAAATGGGAATAGCCTTATAATGACTGACAGAAACCCCACACAACGCGAAGAGGGAACAGAACAAAGACGTTTTTATTACTAACACCACTCTGAGCAAACATAAAAAGCAATGGCTCAAAATCCTCCTCCCTACACTACCTACGTATCCAGCAGGCATTCTTTAACAAGCACCGCTTGCTATAAAGACTTCATGGGTCTAGGCAAAAGGCAACTGGGTATAAATCAGCTTAAACCTTTTTTTTTTAGTAGTTTTTTTTAAAAATACACCAAAGAGTTAGCTGCTTGTGTCAGAAATGGTAATCTAGCAGCAGTGCTCAGTGATTCTGCTTTTCAAAAATCGGACTGCTTATTTAGGTGTTATACATCAAAATCTCTTCTAGTCTTACCTTCGACTGCTGAATTAGGGCCCCAACAAATAATACATGACCATCACCGGTCCTACATGGTGTTCCTGTTTCCTCCTCTTACAAGAAAATATGATGTAACTGTACTAAAAGATAAGGAAGGAAAAAAAAAGAAGACAACATCTGCATGACCATTCTGAAGGCCTAACTCCAAGCACACATTTTCAGAAAACCTGTCCACAAGCCTTTATCAGAACATGTTGTATCGCTGACCTTGACAGAGCTTCCACATCGATCAAGCAGGAGTTTGCTCTCACGTTCTGTTGTATTATTGACAATTTCTGGGATTATTTACCACAGCAGTTCAAGATGGACTCCTCTCCAGCATCGAAGAGCAAGGAAAGTAAATTCTGAAAATGAGCGTGAAATGTCACCCTCAGTGCATTCAATGCATCAACTACAATCCAAATTCATACCACGCTGACAAAAATATCACAAGAGCATCTGACGAAACTGCAACATCATGTGAAAACAGGCCACTGGAATATAATGTAAAAAAGCAAAACAAGACCCAGCCCCTCCCACGGCCCCCGAAGCCCCAGACCCAGCTCCAAGTAGCACACACAAAGGGTAAGGCTCGCCTCTCACTAATTGCACAGCCCAGCATCTAGGACAGGGGAATCTCAGTGCATCAGCTGCTGTGGTCTTAAAAAAAAGAAAACAAAAAACGCAACAACAACCCACCAAAAAAACCTGTCTGGACATCAGAGGCACTCGCCATGACTTTGATGGTTACGAATCACATCCCAGACTGGAGAGTTGTGCTAACCAAATTTAGTAGTACAGCTCTGGACTGCTGGGATCTGCCCTAACATGAATAAAAATATTATTATTTACCATTGCTGACCCAATAATATAAACCAATAAAAAATTAGCATATTTTCCAGTTTTTAAGGAAAACGTATATAAGCAAATGAAATCTTTAGCAGAAGTGCTCATCCAAAAAAAAAAAAAAAAAGATAGCCATGCTTGCTGCTATAAATAAGAGAGGTCAAAGCACCACTTATTACCAGTAATTTTCTTGAAAAGGTTAAGTTCTCTCTTCAGTTTAACTCTCTTCTCACTATTCACATGACTACACCTATTTAAAACTGAATAGATTTTAATCACTAAACTGTCAAGAAAAAAAGGGCATACTTAATGCTAACAGAACATTACAAGTATTTACATGAAAAACAAAGACCTACCACACTAACTATCCAGCCCACACTCTTAGCAACTGAGATTAAGGCTTGACAAGTTTAATCACGTACATAGGATCAATTTTTTTATATAAACACATCTAACACGCATGTGTGATGGAAAAGCAAGAGACCCACAAAAGGCACCCAAGTAATCCGCCTCTGTATGTCTAGCCTGCCTGCAGACAGAGATAGCACAGGCATCTTTCCAGCAATACGCATTTTACAGATGAACTCCAAGAAGAAAACTGGACTTGTGAACCCTTGTCTCCTTGGCTATCTCCACACAACAAACACGGGCACATTTCTATTTCATCACAGCTATCCTATAGGAATAGACAAGGAAATACACTCTAGGTCCTACCTAAAAGCCACCAGCCAATGTAAATTCCTTTTTGATGTATAAACCTATGTTGCAGTGAAGACAACTATAATGGATGCAAGGTGGACAAAGAATACCCCTCCCAAGCGCCATTAATAAGAAGATCTGGTTTTTCTTGTTCTCACTTATTTCAAAGAAGTCTGGTTTCTTCTGCCTTGAAAGACTACGGGTTTTACTGAATCAGTAAATTGGGGCCAGTAAAACTTGCCATGCAGCTTGAAACCTGCCCCTAGTGCTACTGACACCCTGTTTTCCCCATTACCAATTTCATCCTTTACTACCAACAACACATCATTTTTTCCAACCTACCACCAACAAAATTGTGAAGATACTACTAAAAAGAAAAATAATTAACCCCATGAAGGTTGAGAAGGTGAAAAGGTTTCTACTGAAACTTTGGCAAACCATATCCTCTTTTCATTTTCAATAGCAAGCCACCTATTAACATCAATATTTAAGCTACCAGAAATGGAGTAGTGCTCTGCAATTATGGTGTCAGATCCCACAATAAATACCAACACATCTTATATTCGCTACCAAATCTGAAAAGTATAATGTAGACGTAGTAATTTATGTTAACCTTTAGTTGAGGAACAAGTAATCCTGCAACAGGTCAGAGATCAGAGCTTTAAGAGATCACCGTAAAATAAAAGGTGAGAAAACATTTAAATATGATCTGATTTTGTCTGTTTTTAAACAAACATGATATAATGAAGAAGGCAGTATAACGTAAAAAACATACATAGCTTTGTTGCGTTCGAAACAGTTTATTTTTCCCACGTGTATGAAGAAAGTCAATTTTACAAATATACTTATTACATAATTAGAGTTTAATAATTATTCAATTTTCATAAGAGCACTAGATATTCAGGAGTCCAACAGAAATGGAACCTTTGCTACTGGACATTATATTTACCAGAAAATAGTTATAATAATGTAAGGACTATTTACAGCAAACATGGTAGAGAAACAAGTATCCCCACCCCTTTGACAGATCAGATTGTATTTTTTGTATCACACAGATGAATATAAATTGCAGAAAACAAAGCTTTTAGAATTAATTCTTTACCACCCATTCCAAGAAATGATCCATCATACCTCCTCTAACTAGTACCAACTTAAAATAAATAAAAAATTAATGAAGAACTTATGCAATTTATTCTTGTTGGTCTTTACCATTCATATTTTTCTTTTTTTTTCTCTCCATACTACCTATTAGGAAGGAGAGCATGAGGAGCAATGAGAAGGACTTAATCCTGAGAAGTTTCCACAAGATGAAATATGTATTCCTTTGCTATCACAGGAGCAATCAGTCTGGCAGCATTGCATCACATTCATCTCACAAGGAGTCGTTCTCTTTTGACATTTAAATAGTGTATGACTAAACAACAGCTGCTAGTAAAAAGAAATGGTTGAATTAATGGATGTTATTTGCCAACTTCAATGTCCTTTCCTTTCTACCTGTATGGCCCCAGTACAGTATCAAAGGGCAGTGTAAACTGGGGCTGAACTCACACTGCCTCTAAGGAGAAATGTTTAGAGCTGACTAATTCAGTGCACCTAGCAGTTGAGTTTCAGCAAACTGAAGCTTAACATGCTATGCAAAAGGTATAAATTATGTTTCCAAGACAGCTCCAGGCACTGCCTTGTTTGGAGTTGCATACCGAGCAACTACGTTTCTCCAAACAAACTAATGTGCAGAAGGGTAAAGGGCAGTGAAGGTAATTATTGGAAGGAAATCTCTCCCTAGGCCAGAAGAGAATTAAGTTTTTGCATGTTAAATCACACAGGGGAAGCAAACACTGAAGGAATCGAGTGTAAGCGATAGCAAGACCTATCTGCAATCTTCTTGAAAGGAAATTAAGGCAGGGGGTAATCTAAAGTGGGATTGTTTAGGCAACACGAAGGTAATATCCCCAAACTCTATTCACAGTTCTTTGTATAAATGTACACGTTTCCCTACGCACACACAGAGCGGAGAAAACGTTCAGTAACCCAGTAATTAAATGAGTGTGCTGAAACCTAAAGCAGTTCAACTGCATTCTGCAAGCCTGGATCCGACATTGTTCACTTATTGCTCATTAATCTCTCCACAGATAACATCTTCTTAACAGTTAAAAATGCTTAAAATACGACCAAGATTTTCAATGTTTAAGATACCTCTTGTGCTTTCACCGTCACGGTGTTTTGGAAACTGCCTTGTTTAAATGAATGCAACATATGGGAATAAGTGTGATGAGTTTCTAGTCTAGTCGTTCCTCAAAAGCCTTGGGCTATTGTGTGAAAACTTAATGAAAGTCATTTGCACAACCCTGAAAAGCTGGTGAAGAAAAGCTGTAACAGAATCTCCTCCTCCAGAGTTTGAGTTGTGTATCTGGGGCAAAAAGCCTTTCTAAGACACCGGCACTGCTCCTGCTGATGAGATGGCAGCAGAACAGGAGCTTTTTGCACTTTCAATCGCGCACACACTCTTAGTTGTTATTTGCTAAAGCTTCTTGGTTGATCTGCATATATTATCTGAAAATAAATTATGTGCTAACTGCTTTTAAAATACAAAGCAATTTCTAACATCCTATGCACTTCAGGGAAATCTAAACCAAAAAGAGACTCCTTCACAATGACAGATTAAGAAGCAATCCCATTTAAGGCCATGCTTGTGTGCTTGAGCTCCCTAACGAGAGAAGCAAAATGTGTAACACAGCCAGACCTTAAGGCTTTCCCAATAATTTTGCAGATCTGCATTGTTAAGAGATCCATTCCCACTCTCAAAGCAGTGTCCGCTAGCACTGTTCTGCTGCAAGAACCCTTCTGCCTCCTCTACCAAATTTTACAACTTTATAACTTGTCTCTTAATCCTTTTAGCAAAGCCCTTACATTAACTTTCAATGCTGGATATCTCTGTGTACCAACAGATTGCCGCTGATGTACAACAGAGCTGAACAGAACGGTGTCTAAGCAGGGATACTCACCACTATCATACACCAGGCTTGCACTGCCATGCAAACGTGGCAGGGCTCAAATCCTAGAGCAGGGTGCTACTACTCAATGGTTTTCCTTTCTTTACATCAGAGATGCAAAGGACTTGTATAATACTGAAAATGGTCATATGGAAAAATACTGCTGCATTCCCACTGTTGATTCACCTGTTCTCTTCAGATCTGAAGCTACTTTTCAATTTGACATGGTAGTTTAAGAATGGCACCAACAATTAAAACTTAATTAGCACACGGGATGAGTGACTGTAGGCACTGCAAACCTGTTGTCCTTTTTCTCCATAACAGCACAATGCAACTAATGCACTGTCTTTTGAAAGATATGTTTTTGTTTTTTAAATGTACATCTATCATAAATACCATGTAGGATCCTCAGTTTCCCCAATACCTCTAAAGTGGGAAAAACCAAGCAGGGACTGGTCACACAGGAGCTGTCAGTGAACTCCCACATTAAACCAGTGCCTGCTGAAGGGAAGCACTCTGGAACAGTGGTAACTCCTCAGTGATGTGGTCAGTCCTGAATGCTGCAATACACAAACAGGGCAGGAAAAAAGGCACAAACTCTTCTTTTAAAAAGCCAGCTAAAGTTCAGAATAGGACCTGTTGCACGTTCAGCCATTCAATGGGTCCATCTCCATGCAGGTGACTCCATACCCATTTTTGCCATGACTAATATTTACTACTCCAAGATTGTAGAAAAAAAGATTAAAGTCCAGGTGTACTATAAACAAATGGAGGGGTTCCAGTGAGCGTAACGTAGTTTTATCAAGCATCGCAAAACAGAGCCATCCACAAATGTTTGCCAATTTGCAGGTATTCTATAAAACAGCCCAAAACTACAGGGGCAATGGGAACCTATAGCAGTATGTATATTCTGGCCAAGCAGGCTGCTGGACAGCACAGGTATTTTGCCCAAGTCCCAAGTGTTCCAGTATGCACCTTGCAGTCATCAGGAAACAAAGCGAGTGAACCAAACATTGTGTTCCCATACTGTGGGACATTTATAGCTACGTATTCTCTGCTGGCACAACTGAAGCGCATCGAGGATGATTTCACATTGCCATGGTACAGCAGAATTTCTCAACTTGGCGATCGCTTGCACATTACATTCCTTAAGGTTGGAAGCATTTGTTTCTCTTATACTTATTATGGTAACAAAGCTTACATAGGCAAAAAATTATTAGTCTGGCATGGACAGCAAGACAACAAGCAGCCAAGGATCAAACTGCACACAGCTCCCCCACTCCTCCCAAACACCTCATACAGAAAAACCCAAAGGATCTCAGCAGCCCCACAAAAGCTGCGAGCAAGGCGCAAGCTCTGAGCCATGCTTCCTGATGGACAGAGATAAAACACAAACCATCTAATCCCACTGAAGATGCCAAAAGACAAACTGGTAGGCAGAGCGATCTGCGCAGCAAAATGGCCTACAATATCAAACTGACTCTTTTATAGTAAAATAAAATCAGACCAGGCACCAAATTCTCAGAGCCCAATTCACTAAGAAATGGCATTAGGAAGGAATATTTATGTTTAGGTTATTATTTCACTCTTGCCTGTTCCTGATGGCACTGAATCACCTGAGACCAGGTGATGCACTCTGCCTGAAGGAAATGGGGAATATATTTGGTGAGATAGACATCCAGGGTATTTGGAAACACACATAAATCTGATATATGTTACAGAATTTCCCCCATTGATGCAGCTAGTTATGAGAGAAAAAAAAAAATTATGTGAGCGAAGAAACGACGAGAGTAGAAGCAGTCCTACTCTTAAGCAGGATTTCTGATGTATCATTGTTTAAACAACAGCCTTCTCTTTTGAACACACTGTAGATTTATTTTACTGGCACTATTATTTAGGAGTTGAAAAAGATTTTTCTTTTAAAGAGGAAAAACTGGCCTTGATGTACAATTGCAGAGTCTTCTGCTGAAGCAATAAAATAAACAACTGCCATTTACTATCCTCAAAACAAAACCCTGCTTAAAACTTACACATTAAGATACTCTAAACTTTTGTTCTGGAAACTAATGAACTGTTTCTCCAGGTTAAAAAAACCCACATAAACAAACTAGCTGAAATTTTAAAAATCAGATGTCAAACAAGAGAAAGTCAATTGTAAATAAATGATTAATTGACCTGGATATTGAAGAGACTGAATGCCTCCACCAAACACTTAGCACTGAGCCAGCAGATTTGCCCTTGGAAAAGACATGGATTTTCTACACCATGCAAGACTCACACTAGTTCTGTAAAATATTAACAGTTTGGTCAATATTAGCACATACATTTTTCTTCTTTTCTATTTTTTTAAACCCAAGTGTTAGAACCAGCAGCAGTAAAAAAGTACCAAAAGGCAGAAGCCTGTCCAGGTCCAAACCATCAGCAACTACAGCTGGTAGGTTCAAGGGCTCCTAACTTGCAGGAGCAGCTCAGAGAACTCCTGAGAGAGCTACACGCATGTTTCCCAGTCTGGGAAAGGTTTCCCCTAGTTAAACACACATTTCTAGGGCTTTCAACCATAGCACCTGAAAAAGAAGAGAGCTCATCCCCAGCTTTTACATGCAAGAATTGAATGAAGACCAGACCCACCAGTTCTGCCAAGCAAAGAACGCCAGGCAGCTCTCCACACAGAACAACCCACTGTCCCAAAGAGAGAGGTCTGCACACCAAAGTCACAGGTTCTGGTGTCCCTTTACTTTTCCAGATGAATCAACTATATCCGTTACTGTTCCAGAGTGGCATTCAGAAAAACAGCAAGGAAACTTCTAAAGTAAGTCATTTCTAAAAACATATGAAACAGAATTTTAAAAAGAAAGCCAGGATACCCCTTACATGAAATTTTAGTAATGAAGTAAAGACTAAAGCTAGACACCAAGTCCTTTCAATAGACATGAAGCAGCAAGCTTCCCCAGATATCCTCTCCCAACTGAAACATCTTCTCCTTCAAGGTGGTGCTGCAACAGCAGCAAACCATCCCTGCTTTCCTGCTGCAACCCCAAAGCCCTGAGTGCAGGAAAAACTAACTCGCTTTACAAGCTAACACGCTGTGGTGTCCTGTTGGGACGTCAGGCAACAGTTGGACCCATTTTGTGCCCTGAAAGAGAAAGTAATAGGCATAGGGGGAGACAGACCCCAAGGCACGTTCCCGCGGGACCCTCACATCTGCACTCACACCTTCTGCATTTGCAGAACACCAAATACCAACCACCACAGTGCCCAAATGGTTCTCAAAAAAAATCACTTGGTATCACGTATCAGGAAGAATGAAACACGACCACGGTGAACTCTACCACATGGTCACGTTATTAATATTGCACTGCCAAAATGGCTTTGCTTTACATCTGGGGTGCTGGTCCCGCAGCAAAACACAGTGCCACGCAAAATGTGATGCTTTCAACAAGAACGTTTTGATGGCTCACAGCAAACCTCATGGCTAGCTTACCCATCTACCAGGAAGTTTGAAGCCCCCAGCCTTTTGCCCTTACAGCCTCACACACCTCTTGCAAAGCCAGGACTGAAAGGTTCCGTATGTTTCCTTTGTCAGCGACACGCCTATTGAAAGCACAGCCACGCCGCTCTCCCCGCCAGGGCACCGGGTCAGGCTATTCATCTGTTAACATGCAGATGTCCAGAAAGTAATGGGAAAACTCCCAAACAAAAACACGTTTTCACAGAACAAGGTTATAAAATACACAAGTGCATCTGCAGCATTATTAAACTAAATTAAACAGGTTTAGGCCTCCCCTGCATACCTCTGAAACTGCACATCCACTTATGATTCATTGCTAATTGGGCACCATTTAAAAGTCCAAACACATTTGTTCAAAAATTTCAGGGTGAGAAAAAGTCCTCCTAAGACCTTGCATTCCTCCAGGATTGGTTGGGGAGAGAAAAGGAGGAGATACACCACTGGGGAAAAAAAAAAAAAAAAAAAANCCTCACACTGACGGTTTGAGCCTCCTCCTGCACTTTTAATACAAAACTTACAGGAATAAGTCACTATATTTTTTTAGATGCGATGGAGATCTTAAGCTGCATAACAGTTTTCCTACACTTGAAGAATGAACTTTAATGTTTTCTTAACTTCAGATCAAAAAATACCAAAAAAAAGTTTTCAGACTCAAAAATTACTTTGATTATATCTTCACTGTGCCAAAATCCTGAGGCTGAGTTGTCAAAAATCAACTATTGTCTGAATTACCTACAGGTAACAAAGTTACAAAACAAGATTTTTAATTCCATGTGTACTTATCAATATATTAGACTTGAACAACATCAACAAAAACCACACTGATGTCCATGAAGCATCAAATTTCAGCAATAGACTTTACATGTTTTAGTTCTCTCATGTTATACCAACAAACATCTGGCTACATTTAAAACTGCCATCTCTTGAGAAACACGAGAAACTTTTTCCAGCAGTGAAAAATGTATTGCTCTTCCACTTGCTCATTACTTTACAGGTTTCTTTACTGAATTGTATTTGTCAAATAAAAATGCAAAAAGAGAAGCCTCATCAGTCCACCAGGGAGCACAGATTGCATCTCCTGTTCAAAAATAGCTATCTGCATTTTAAAAACATGTTATCATATTAACTGACATTACGCATAATGCTATCAGTAAGCTTTTATATATTCAAATTCAACAACAGTTTTCAGACACCTACTTTAAAGTGCTATTTTTGAGATCACTACAGTCCTCTCTGTTGTTCTGTAAAAGATGTCTATCATTGATAATGTAAGCTGACTGGCTGTATGCACAATGTGCTTTCATATTCAGGGTGAAACTGAAATACTGATGTCTTTTCCCTTAATCTTTCAGCGACAGTAATATGTTCCTGGGAAGTGGAAAGTTCTGACCTTGTCACAATCCTATAACAGTTAAACCCTTCAACGGTAAAATAAAATGCATTCTGCTATTTCAGCTATGTATTTTAAAATAAATGACATACAATTTGAAAATACTGGAAACTTTCAACTTCAGTGAAATTCACTGACAGCTGCAGTAACCCAGCACTTGAAAAAAAAAAAAAAAAAGGCAAAAAGGTCAACTGCTTTGCCAGGTAGATCGATGTCGTTTCTGCATGATTTAATTACGCTTTCCAGGCACCCATACATCTAATGCTAGATGTTTCCCATTCAGACATACCCACTTTATCTGGAACACAAAATTGAAAAAATTCAGGCCTGATTCTGAAACAAAAGCTTTCAAAGATGTTTATAGTGAGGACAGTATTTATACAGTAATGCCACGATCTTCCTCTCTGTGTGAGCTACTGTGCACCCACCGCCACGTGCAATTGCCCATCAATGGACCCAGCTGTATCAGCAAGGGAAATACCAACACGTTTCCACCACGTTTCCAAACGGCTTGTGCAGGGCAAGCTGGTGGTGGGAAAGCATTAAGAACCAACATCACATGACCAGAAATCTCTTTTCAAACCAAAGTCTGAGAACATCTTATCAGAAAACTGCAGCAGTACCCGAAAGGCAGGTATGAAAAGCTACGGAAGAGTATTTCCCTGTAGCAAAACCCTGGGTCACTGCTGCAGCAGATGGTGAGTCTGGGTGGGGAGGATAGCCAGGGACCTCCAACCCATGAAATGCTGTTGATACAACATTTCAATCTCTGTTGCCTCAATTGGCAGGTTTCTTCAAACAGGGATGGCTTCTTCTCCTCTTACCCTCTCTTACGTACCCTCTCCCACCTTCGTCTCCTATTTCCAGGATCACGCAGATTTTTCTTATTCCTCCTCAAGCTATTTTTGACTTTCTGCTTCTTCCGTAAAGAACCCCAAAACCACAACTTGGCAGCGTAGAGCTGCAGCCTGAAACACATCCATCTCTTAATAGAATAACTGCTGGCCATGAAGTCCCAGGCGGCTGTGCTGAAGCTAACCAGCCCCATCCATTTCACTCCCTTGCTTGTTTGCAAAACAATGAGCAGGCAAACCTGAGTTGTTGGCAAATCCTCCAGAGCGCAAACCCAACATCAGCTCCTGTCCATTCCCAACTAGAGGGCCACCTTTAGGAACAAGCTTTTAGGAAAAGCACAAGGGTGGTAAGGAGGGAAGTGAGACGAGGAGGGTCTCTGACATTCAGAGACGCTCCCAGAGCCCCACAGCTCCCAAGCTCTCTAAAATGAGATATGGGTGCTCAGCCCTTCTGAAATCTAGGCCAGTAATTTTCTCTGGGTAAATAAGAGCTTGTGTTCTGCAAAAATTGCTGGCTTAGATGTAGAATACAAAACAAATAAAGATTCTTGCGGAGGAGGTTTCTTTGGGTTTTGTTTTGTTTTTCAATCCTTATATTACAGCTTCCAAATTTTCCATCACAAGCAGATAGTTAGTTACTAGCGAATTCCTCTCAAGAACTGAAAAGGTAATTATTTACTAGCATGAACTTGCTTGCACTAAGGTCCAACTTTTTTCCATGCTAAAGACTTATCTTAGTATTTATTCCCCAAAGTCACACTTATGAGGCTCTGCCAGTAAGAATCAAACAAGAAATGACATATTGCTGATACAAATGTGCTCAACATACAAAATAAATACCTGACAAATTACGTGCTATGGCAGGGCACTGGGGTTTTTCGTGGGAGGAATAAAAGGAAGAGAGGAAAACACCAAATTTGCTGCCAATAGAGAACATTAAAAGGGTAAAAAATATTTAACAAACTTGGAAACAACAACTTCACTTTTCTATGCACTACTTAAGAGTGTCTACTTTTTTACAAGACCAGCAGGCACATCAGCCAGTTTAAAATGAATCATACAGACTCCAATCTGTGGATGAAATCTGCTGGAGACACCGCCACTGGAGCCACCAGACTCCAGTCCAGTTGCTGGATACAGCATCAGTAACCTCAAGTTCCCCTCCTGCCTGTGGGATTTCATGGGCCTGTACAAATGTAACAACATTTCTGGTGACTAATAGGAGTATTCATATTAAAACGATATGACCATGTCTTTCCAAAAATAAGTACAGAAAGCACACTTTTGAAAAGACAGAACAAGCCTCTTATTATTCGCCATCATATCACCAGCATGCAGCATAGGCAAGTGAAAAACTAAACAGCGTAACTGTAAAACCTTCAAATCTCTAATTAGATAAGGCTTTTCTATCTTAGGAGGACTGCAATTATGCTACATTTTCCAGACTTCAAGTCCTGTCTGGACATCTTTACTTTTCACCATAATAACTCTGCTAGACAGCATTCGCAAAACCTTGTCCAGGTCCTTACCGTGCTTATCTGACCATATCGCGATGCTAAAGATCTGTTTGTACCAGACGTATGGCAAGACACCTCACATCTACCTACTGCATTTCATCACCATTCTACAAAAAAATAGAAGTGTCAGATGAAAAGACAAAGAAATGTGCAAGCTCTGCTGAATCCGAACAGAACCATATCATGTTGCTGTTTATACATAAACAGAGGGGGACATCTAACTCAAACATGAGACAGCCATAGGTACTTCCAGATAGTCTGCACCCTGCAAAGATGATAATCAACTCTCTGTAATCACTGAAGCAACCTGTGGTATAAAATAGGCCAAAAAAAAACCACGTTCTCAGCCGCCACATCTTGTTGTTATAAAGTTAGTGCATACCACGGCAGACAGAAAGACAGCCAGTATCAGGTTAAATGAGTAATAAAAACCAAAAGACCAAGATGACCGATTCATCCTGAAGGTCCATCCTTTAGAGCAGCCAGGGCTTGCAAGCCCTCCTTTCACAACTCAAAGAAAGTAAAATTAAAGCAAGGGATCCTGCCATTCCCTGAAAATAGAGGAAAGAAGCACTGCAAGAAAAATTATCTGCACTGCCTTCATATTTCAAGTTCCCAAAATATAATAGCGGGCACTCGGAAGGGACTACATTCCTCATGGTTGTCAGGCAAGCCCATAAGACAGCCAGGCCCATATAGAAATGTCTCCGAAGTCATTACGTAGAATTATCTGCTTTTTGTCTCCTGGACAAGACTCACACGAGTATTAAACCTCCTAAACTGGAATTTGATTTTTCAAACTGACACTCATGAGAAACACGAGTACAAGTATACCCTACCATAACTTTCTTGCACTAACATGGATGTTTTCTACCACATGGCACATGAAATACCATAGCAAAGAGGAAGAGCATACTGCATTGATTAAAAAACCCAAACAAACAACATCTTCACATTCTTGCATAGCCATCTCCGACTTGCTAGACGACAGTTATTTTGCAACAAAGCAAAATCACAACCTTCATAAAGAGAAAAACAGGCAGCTGGTAATTAAGAGTAACATAAACACCTACCTAAATTATACAGAACAAATGGCCGCCTACAGTAAAAGTATCAAGTAATTATCCCTGGTCATGTCCTCCTGACTCCCTCTGCGTTCTTTCCCATCCATCCCATCCCCTCAGAATCTGGATCTAGTGCTGCCACCTCTCTTTTCCGAGCACGTGTATATCTCCCAAAAATCTCTTCACCGAGATGACTGTGGTTGGGACAATGTAGTCACCCTTCTTTATTCCAATTCCATCTCTCAAAGCACACCGATGACTCAAAAGTAATAAGTAGATACTCTGTCTTTCCAAGCTGCTCGGTCTGATGCAACTGCCCTCACGTGACCACACAGTACTTCAGTAAGCGTAAAACCCTCCTGCTGCCACCCCAGTCCTCTCCCTGCACCCCAGGTGTACGGTTATAATGCCCTCAGCCAGGTTCGCATGCAGCACAGCGTCTATTCAATGAGGACATGCTTTTGAGGCTCTACGGAATCACTGCCTGGACACTCGGGGCAGCCCAAGAACCATGGCTGTCTTTTAAAAATACACCTTGGAAGTCATGCGAAATTATTAAAATTAATGCAGAGAAATTAAGACTGCAGAAAAACAGAAGGTGTAAAAATTAAACAGGAACCCCCTTCCATGGTTCTCAAATGCCTTGAAACTCATTCACTGCCAACATGTAAACTGAGCACCTTCTCCTCAGCTGCTCTCTCCTGGCAAAAGCCAAAACGTAGGCACCACTTTGCTTCAGTATCGCAGAACATCGCTTGTAACACTCTCTCAGCCATCTCTAGGCTATGGGCTCTGCTGCTACGGCTAGAATCAGAAAAAGCCCTGTAGCAACGCTAAGGGGATTTCCTGGCATCTCTATGCTGCCTGACACGAAGCACAGAAAAGCTTTCCTCTCTTCACAGAGCTAAAACGCTTTGCCATGACACAAACATGTCAGCTAGGGGTGTGATTTGATTTTTTTTTTCCCCTCCCCTCCACACAAGCCAACTCAGCTTCTCTGGCAAAACAACACATTGCCCAGCCCAAACAGGTCAGAAATGAGTTTTCTATTACCTACAAAACTGTTTTCTGCATACCCTAAACTTCCAGTGGCCTCGCTACAACAGAGACTATTCAAGCGCAGAAGTGCCAATAACTCACCCTTTTTTTTCCCCCTTCTGTAAATAAGGAAACAGGAACTAAACAAACGGGGACCAAGAGTATCCTTCACTGCCACAGAACAAGATAGCTAAAAACTTTCTGTTCGAGTTTAAAGAACACAATACCAACGGCAACACAAACTCATCCCAAAACATGCTGAAGTGCGGGCAGGTCTTCTCTCACTTTTGCCGTAAGCTTTAATTCAGCTTCTGGAAATTTACCTGCACAGCAAGTAGGAACATACGAACTGAAACTCTTTGGCAACCTTATCTCTAATGGGTGTTGGCTGTGACTTGTACCCACTAGACAACGAATGCCACGCTGCAGACACACAGGGATGTACCCAGCCCGTTTTACAAGACAGCCAACATAGCAGCCATAAAACCTTGTGCTTAAATGTGACTTTTACCAGCCAGGCTTCAAGCCCTCTACAAAATTGGGTAACATCCCTGTTTTATCTGTGGAAGAAAGAGAAGACAGTTTACCAGTGAGCCCAAGGCTTCCCAACGGCAGCTCCTGACTCCCTGCCCCAAACACTCACCCCACACCATTTCTGCCACAGGAAAACCACCACAAAGTCGGCTCCCAACAACACCATACCAGCACAAAAAAGGAACAAAACATCTAAGCGCAGCTAACAACCAAGACCTGTAACTTTTGCCATTCATCAAGTCCTACCCAAGCAAAAGGCCCAGTAATCTTTCTCCACCCAGCTTGAACAATTGAAAGAAAAAAAATTATCCAAACAGGTAGGAGAAAATGGAAACCTGCTCAGTAAACAAAACCTCCAGTAACCAAGAATCAGACTCCCTCTGCATATTAAGTAAGCAGAGGCAAACAAAGACGGAAAAAAAGTGACATTTTCAACAGCATACACTATTACTGTATTTCTGACAACAGCATAGATCCGAACCCACGCGCTGCGATGGGCAGTAGCACCCTCGGTATTCCACACTGTACACGCAGCTTCAGAACAGCAGACCTGACCACTGGCCCACACAGACCTCGCTCCAGCCTGTGAAAGCTTTGCTGAGAAGCAGGGCGAGACTGACAGGTTTTCTTGTGAAACTCCCCAGGTTTGTGGAGTAATAAAACCACCACATTGAAACCTGCAAACCCCGCTTCGGGTCTCTCTAGGGAAGCCAGTGCTCATGCCTCAGTTAAAACTTTACTATTAAAATCACCAAAACTCAACGCAAGATGCCCCGCTTTACAATATCATCATAGGACACCGGAAAAAGTGTTTTAAGAGTTTATATTTTTCTCCATTCACAAACAAAACCGGCCAAAGCTCCCGAGAGCCCCGTTAACGCTGGTTTTTTCAAGGTCCAGCTGTACATCCCATACCGGGAGATTCTGTAAAACCGAAGGCACCCTCGTGGAACTGGGTGCATGCCAGCTGCGGACTTAAAAAAGGCTTTTTGGGAGAAGATCGGCCAGCCTAGGACACGGTTTCTGAGGAAAACCCAAGCGAAAGGCGCTTCACCGCCTCGAGTAGCACACACACGCTCGTACAGACAGCGATCCCCACCTCAGGGCGGCACCGGGACCCCCCCTCGCTCCCACAGGACCCGGCAGCTGCCCCCGCTGACCCTCCCGGCCTTTAAACCTCCGGGGCCGAGCCCTCAGAGGTTCCGGGGGGCTCTGCCCAGCCGGAGGCCAGGGGCCAGGTCGGGTCGGGCCCCCGCAGGGCTCCGAGCAGCGGGACAGCGGCGGCCGGGCCCGGGCCCGCCTCAGGGCCCCGCCGCCCTCACCTGCCCCGCCGCTGCCCACAGGCCGCCCCCTGCACGACGACAACAAATCCATAAACACGCAATTCTCGGGGATTTTTTTCTGAAATAAAAAGGGAACAAAGCGCCCGGCCCCACCGCGGCTACCTGCCCGCCCCAGCCCCAGCCCCGGCCCCCGGCCCGACTCACAGGGCGTGCGTGAAGGCGCTGAGTCCCGGGGGCACGGCCGCCAGCCCCCGCCCGGAGCAGTCCACGCCGCGGTCGCCGTCACAGCTGCAGGAGACCGGGCAGGGCGGTGGGGACGCTCCGCCGCTGGGCCCGGCCCAGCTCCCCAGGCCCCAGGCGACGAGGCCGAAAAGAGCGAGGCACCGCATCGCCAGCCCCCGCCGACCGCCGGCCAATCTTCCCCGGCTCGGCTCGGCCTGCCGCTCTCCGCCGGCGCCTTCCACGCACCGGCTGGCAGAAAAAGAATATATTTAAAAAACCCAACGAAAAATAAAAATACAAAGGCTCCTGTGGCCGGCGCGGCGCGGCCCTGGGGCTGCCTCAGCGGCGCTCCCGGCGGGGCTGCCCTCGGCGCCCGCCCGCCCCTCCCGGCCCTCGGTCGCTGCGACCCGCGGCGTCTGCTCTGCTCCCAGCGCCGAGGTGCATATGCTAATGAGAGAGCCGCCCCTGCGCTCCTATTGGCGTAGAGGGGGCGCAGGGCCAGCGAATATGCAAATAGTATCAGGCGCAGCCAATGGGCGCGGGGGGCGGGGCGGAGGGCGGAGCAGGGCTACCCAGCGGCAGGGGCGGACAGAAGCGCGCTCCCGCCGCGGCGGGGGTGTACCTCCGCGCGCGCCGCCTGGACCCCCGGGACTCCCCCGGGCCCTCGGTCTGGTGGCGGTCGGGGGGCGCTGGGTGGGTGCAGGGCCCCAGGCGCGTTGGGGCGCGGGGCCGGGGCCAGGCTGGTCCGCGGGAGGAGGGGTGGACCTCGCGCGCTGCACGTTCCCTGCCTGAAGCAGGCACGCCTGCATCCCCCACTCTTCAAAAACCCAGTTCTCTGTGCAGTACCTGGGTCGCTGACCCACGAACCACCCCCCCTCTGGCTTTTATAAAACTATACGGCGTAGCCAAGCTTGTGCCAGCAGCCAGGCTCTGTCCTCTTTTCCTTTCTGCCTTAAGAAAATAATAAACAAAACAGAACACCCCTCTATCCTTGTGGTGAGGACCCTCCATCACCATGTGTGCTGCTCTTTAACCAATATGTTTCATTTTTTTTTTACATGCTTTCTTTTGGACGCTTTTACCCTGCAGGCACCACCAGGAAGGAGCCCATGAGATGCTCAGCTCACCCACACACCGTGCTCCATGCAATCACCGTATCTTACTGGGGATGTCACAGCAGCACTCAGGTGACACCAGTTGGTACCTCTCCTTGCTGGCTCCCTCTGACCCAGGCCCGCTAATGGGCTCTGAGCAGATGGACCTGGCTGAAGCAAGCACTGCGACGGCACCAGAGCCTGCCCTGATGACAACTGCTCACACCATCTACTCTGCACGTCTTGTTTGGATGCTCTGAGCCCGCCTGGGGAGTTGCCTGCCCGGCTCTGCCACCAGCACAGCCCCCAGCCGCAGCCACCCTTACCAGCACAGACATCACGGAGGAAACTCTTCACACCAGGCTGAGCTCGGCTAATCACACCTTCCATGCACTGATCGAGGTGGGGAAACAGAAGAAAAGTATCAACTTAAAAGTGGTCATTTGGTGAAACTGAAAAATCAAGCATGTAAAAAATAGTGGAGACCTGAAAACTTAAAATCACCTGTGCTCAAGAAGATAGAGTACACACCGCGGACCCTAGAAATGTAAATCTTCCAGCCACCACCCTCCACCTCCTATATTTCTCATCATCTTTTCAACTTAATTCCCTTCTAAAAGTGTTAACACTATTTTACCTAGTTACTAAAAATATTATTCTCCTCCATACTGGCAATCCTGTTCCTGAGGCACTGATATTGTGTGATCATCATCATTCATCACTACAAAAATAAGGTCCTTGTAATAACTCGCTGTGTGCTTGTCCTGTGCCTTGAGCTGTGCTAAGTTCTCACCGGAGCTGAATTTACTGACATATGATAAAGCTTTGCTATACATATATAGAAACAGACAGTTATCTCTTGTCCTTCTCCCTGGCTGATCTTGGCAGGCGAAAAACATCAAGTCAAAACCACGTTGTTCAAACAACTGTCAGGACCAAAGACACCGCACGCTTGTGTCACTGTCCCTATGCCTGAGCTCAGGGACAGTGATGGAGAAGCACCAACCAGAATAGCAGGGCAAAAAAATCAAAAGGGATCATTTTCTAGACATAATTCTACAAAACAGACCCACACCAATCCAGATAAGAAAAGGTGACCTTTTTTTTCCCCCCCAGCTGGCAAAGAAAAATAGCAAAGCACTTATACTGACCCTGCAAAGAGTCTTGCTTCACTGCCCAAAGATAATGGAAGCAGAAATGGCCCTCGGTGCCTGCACGGTGCTCGCAAGATGAATAGCGGGACGGAGCATACTTTGTGCTGCAGTAGTGGGGACTGACAACACCCACAGAACCTCCTTTCTGGGAAAAAAAGGGCAAAAGAATCCTAGTAACAGACTAACAAAGCACTTTTATTGTCAGCCTTTGAAACACTGGAAGAGTTTGGCTTTTCCTCTCAATCCTTGCCTGATTTCAAGCTTTCAAAAATTCCTTTTCCCAGCATCCCTTCAGGTGTTTTTTCCTTAGTGGAGCCATCTCAAAGCTCCATCTCCCAAACTCCTGTCCTAGGAGTGTTCCACTTGTCCTTTCCCTTCAGATGACACTGCTTCGCTACTCCAATTAGTCCATAACTAGTGCCGGCAAATTAACGCCAATACTTTCCTTATTTTTTCCAACCTCTGCCTCTCCCTTGCTAGCACCGCTAACTCAGCTGCTGAGAAAGCAGTGTCCATATCCACCCATATGTATTTTATACATTGTGGCATATTTCAGGGTGGGTGGCCAACTGAGAAGTAGCGAGAGGAGCACTTGAGAGCAGCAGGGGTGGGCAGGGGTCTCCGGCAGCATCTGGCTTGCCCCGCTGCCCAGGGAACAGCTGCTGCCCTGCTAATGCCCCTTGTCCTGACATCTGCCACAGGAACCAACAAGATTTTTTTTTGAAGTCACACGGCCTATTTTAAACCTTTTTTTTATAAGCCACTCAAGCCCTCACTGACCAGTATAAAATTTAAAGCAAGACCTTATACTAGGAATCAAAAAACCTCAGAAAACCAATGCTTTAAGGGTGAAATGTGCCTTTGAAAAGGACCAGCTTAAGGATTATGAAGCTTTAAATCCTACTTAAACCCTATTTTGAAGAATTATAGCAGAACCCAAGCAATATAAAGGAGTAAACTTAACTTCGATGATAAATTATTCCCAGAACATGCCCGCTACGCTGTTTAGCAAAACATTATTAAAGCTCCCAATTTAAACAAAAGGATTTTATTCACTCAAAGCTTGTTACTGAAGAAAATTTGATTTGATACATTACCTATTGTCACCACTCTAATGCTCTGGGGAAAAAAAATACACATGGAGAAATACATGAGATCTTATAAAGGAAGAACTACTTACCTAACATATTCCCCATCGCTACCCAACGCTTTGCCTGTATCCCCCTTTGTCTCTCACTGGAACTCTGCAGTGGAACAGAAAGTTTGTTATTCAGATTTTGAAGCAGTCTAAACATTAGCAACCTGCCCGTGCCTTAGTTCCTGTAGGATTGACTTCAGATGGTCCTTTTTCAAAGCTCTTGTAGTTAGAAGGCACCTGACTCAACAGGCTTGGGCAGAGTCCTTATTATGAGCATGAGGAATCCCAACCTTATTGTAAGTATCTTGCAGGGAAGAAGGGAAGCAAACTGCTAAGAAATGAAGATTTATCATCAAGTTAAGCTGTCGGAGACTAAGCTATCTTCAAAATTTGGGACATAAGCATACACCAGCCCCTGTGGGCCCATTTTATCCTCCCTGTCAATCTGTTATCCTTGTCTTTTTGGCTCACTGCTCAGTCATTCCCCATAATTTCTGCCTGGCTTGCAATGCAGAGAGGGTCGAGTTTGGTTCCGTAGTGTGAGGTTAATGCAAAAATGACTGCACCGGCAAAACAAACGGAAAAGCTGCAAACGCCAGGGCACTATTGTGCACCCAGAGAACAGTCCTGCTTTTACCTCGCAGGAGATGGGCTGTTACCGTTCTTCTGCCAGGCGGCACCCCTCGCTGAGCAGGGCTCAACCCAGCGCTTGCCTTCACTATTTGCAATGGGGTGTATGCTGCTGAAAAACATCCAAAGAAATCCTTTAGAAGCTGTAGGCATTTCTCCACCTTGGCGATTGGCTTGTTTGGAGGCAGCCAGCTCATTTTTGGAAATATTTGTACGATATCTTCTGTGTCATTAGGTATTGAGGGGTATATAAAAGCTGAAACAAATTCTTCACATTTTGAAATCATTACCAGCCACTGATGAATCGCAACTTGGGACATACATCCACTGGACACCATACCAAGAATGACCTAACAGCAGATGAATGCCTAGCAGGCCAGACAGGACACAGAAATTAACGTGAACATTCAGGGGGACACTCAGGCCCGGGTGGCAAATGTTATTTGGCAATGCTTAATAGGTGACAGAAACTTCAAAGGCACAGCCATCACTTTTCGTAAGTAACTGCAACTCTTTATCATGATGATCTTTTTTTCTTTTTTTTTTTACTTGCCTAGCTGTATTCTGCTTGTCTAATTAATACTACTCTTGCTATTTCATTTAAACGTCCTCACGTTTTTAAATGGCAGTGTGACCCGCATCTTACGTTTCCTAGGGACTCCACATTTATTATGCAGATGACTGAAAAAAAGCACGGCTACTGCAGGCACTCGCCTTCAGTGAGATTACAGTCAGGATCTTGCCAGAAAAATAGCAAATTTTAATACAATTACCAGAGGCAAGAAATTGCCCCAAATGAAATCACACAGGAACTGCAAAAAGTTGTATTTCATTTTCTATTGCTTTTTTTTTTTTGCTTCTCCAAAACACTTATCTTACAATATCAGCCCCACAACCTACAATTTCTTAGCAATAAATTGAGGCTCTCTGGAGCCAAACTATTTGTTCTGTGTTTGTACACTGCAAAATACAATAGGACCCTGATTCAAACCTGGGACTTCTAGGCGCTGCTGCGATGCCAGTAATACAATAAATCACTAACTTTTGCCAGCTGAATTAGGTGAAAGGCCTGATGACTTCTTTTCCTGCTGTTAGCCATCCAGTCTCCAACACAGATTAGGTTTTGTTCAGACAATGCTACTGTACTGCTCGGGCAGAGAGGCTGAGCTACGATTAGATAAGACCAGGTACAGGTGGTTTTACTTACCTTTGGAAGTACACACCTCCAAAGTCTTGCCACTGTTCAGGAAGATGACTTTTTGCTGGTGGGGGTGTTTTGGGTTGTTTTTTTTTCCCTCTACAGATCTTTTTTAGATAGCCAAGTGGAAATCAGAAACATGGAAGAACGTATGTCTGAGTAATATGACATGATGGGGAAAAAAAAAATCCAGTAACTTCATACAAAACCCTGGGTAACTCTGATGTTTGCCTTCTATGTTATCAGATCAGATTAACCACCCAGGAAAATACACTATTTAAAAAAACTGGTGAAAAGAAACAGGGGGCAAGGGGGGAGGTGTGTGGAAATTTAGAGGGAGAGAATAGACATTTAAATATCTCCATTTCTCAACAGGACACATCATTTCAATTTAAGGTTCTATAAAACCTAAAGTGACTGACCAGCAATACTGGAATGTATCCATCTTACGCCAGCTTTTTATGTTAACAGAAGCCCTTCTGTATAGACAAGATTTATCAATACATCAAACTATACAATTACACAGATAAAAGGTCATATAGATTTCTGAAGAGTGTTCATGTTGGAATGAATAGATCCAGTTTCCCAGGTCTTGCAATGTACAAGACTCCTTCATTTTTCTTTGAGTGGGGAAGAAATGATGAGCATGTGTCTGAGCAGAAAACTTGACTTTAAACCTTTTTAGCCTGTTACCAATAAAATACTTAATTTAGTTAAAAAAGAAACCGAATCAAAACAACAAACCCCAACAAACAAAAGTGAGGGATGCAAAGAGCTCGTCTTTTCATGATTTTATCACTCTAGACCTAAGATGGGTCTCTAAAACAAGAAATATTAGCACATCAGAACTTCAAATTCAATTCTAACTTTATTTTAAAAGGCTTCACTGGAACTTTGTTGCAGTTTTCTTGGCACAATTAGAACTAGCTCCTGAGGCACACTTCCGAATTTAAAACGTCTTTCGTTGAGTGTCCCGTCTTAGCCTCAGACCCTCCAGGCAAAAGGCAAGTTCCCTATAGAAGTGAGCCCTGCAACCCAGGCTTTTCTCAAAACCAGCTTCTGATCAGGATTTTACAGGATAAAGGATCACAGAAACCCAGACTGCTTCCTATCCTGGGCTTCCATGTAATTCCAATCAGTTTGTCTGCCTACCTTGGTCTCCCCCTTTCCTTGCACCAATGCAATTCCTTGGCCCACTCACTGTTCTTTTGAGTCACTTAAGGCAACAGAAACAAAAACCTGACAGAAAATTCCCTGTTTTCCACCAGCTTACTGAACCGACATGGCTCTATATTTGGTCAGAAACCAGCGAGTGCCACCACAAGCAGGTACCCATCACTGAGGACAAGAGGGTGTCAGGAGTGCCAAGTTTCATCAGTCTGTGCCAATACACAGGGAGTCTCAAATACACACTCTGCTTTTCCAAATTAGCATTTTTGGGTTTTAAATTAAGATGAAAACACTTTTTTTTTTTGAAGAAACAATCAGAAGAGAGGAAAATAATTTTTCAGTGCAACACTGAAGATGCTGTTTTTATTTACTTTGGTTCTCTTACTGCATGCGTGTTTAAGGTGGGATACTAGCTTGGACAAAATACTTTTCCAGTTTGTCTGGAAATTGACTGCTAGCCCACAGTTGAAATCAGAAGTCAGAAATCAAATATGTTCCACCAACTTTTTTCAGTTAAAGTCAGTTAAGCCTGTAACTGCACTGAAACTCAAGGCAGATAAATACTGGTTTTTTAACCTTCCTCTACATCAAATATTCACATAAATATTTTTGCATATATTTTCAAATCACAGTCCAGTCTACCTACATTTTTAAAAAGTGTTTACATTCATAACTGAAGCATTTTCTCCTACCTTTATCTCAGTTCATAACTCCAGGCACATTTTTCTGAGGAGCTGACAACGTTACAAGGTCTTTAAACAAGTAATTACAGAAATTCAACATCTTATTACTTGAGATACTTGCTTAAAACAATTAAAAGACAGTATCTGACCCAGAATAATAGGTATCATTTAAGTTTATGCAGATGAGACTAAGGAGGTCTCAAAAAACGCTGGAGGTCCAAGGTATTATAGATACTTCATGCTTTCTAGATTTCTTCTCCAACACATCACAAAACATTTGGCTAGAAAAGGGAAGATCCGTTATCAATCAGGAAAACAAACCAGTAACACATTTACAGTTTTTCTCTTTGAATGCCCACACACATGCAGGGTGTTTACGTTACGCCCTAGAGATTATAAACACCCAGCTACAAGAGTCTGAAAACCATACTCAAAATGGAAAATCAGAAGAAATACACACAAACACAATGCATGTGAAATTTTACTTTTATTATTCCGTTGATAAAACCCAAAGATCCCTCACAGCAGCAATAGATGCAGAAGTTATCTGCAGAAATGATGCCTCTTCTCAATCTGTTTGCACACCCAAGTATGCCAAGTGTGTAAGGACTGCAATTAACAGTACAGGCACTGCTCAGTAGTAACAGAGATCAAGTTTCTTGGCAAATTTTTATCCATTCTTTCCTTAATATTATAGGGTTTTCATAGTATTAAAGATGACTGTTAATAAGTTGTCTGTTTATTGGATTTTTTTGTTGTTGCAATTTAAAAACTTTTAATTAAATTCTACACGTACAATTTATATGCCCAGGTACACCTCCCCACATTGTAGTAGTTGACAAACTGTATCCAAATGCTATCATTCAGAATGAAATGCTACTGCATTTAGCAGCTCTAGCTGCACTACAGTAAACAGTTCCTTAAAGTAACAAAACACACCTCTTTGTTCGGTAACACAAGGGATACAGGTTTTAAAATGCACATTTCTATCTTGTAACCATACCTTTCTTTAATATAGATATATTTATATATAGCTCTAAAACAAATCTCTACTATTTTACAATTAAATTAAAACACATCCACAATTGGTCTAACTAGCAATTTTGGTCTCAATACTTTAAACATCAGTTGTTCCATAAAAATATACAATTCAACGACATGGTTGTATCAGTAACGCGAGGCCTTTGGAAAGAGGCCTGTGTCACAAAATCAACCACACAGTTCAGTGCTCAATATCAT
The DNA here is from genome assembly GCA_013400615.1 of Syrrhaptes paradoxus. Taxonomy (NCBI): domain Eukaryota; kingdom Metazoa; phylum Chordata; class Aves; order Pterocliformes; family Pteroclidae; genus Syrrhaptes; species Syrrhaptes paradoxus. The sequence continues at coordinate 114,256 of VZTO01008534.1, forward strand.
CCAACTGACAAATACTTCTACTGCATTTTCAAACTATCAGTACCTTTAAAATCCAAATTTCTCTTTGCAGGCTTACCATGCTTGCAAGCATGCAGAAAGCAATCACATTTCTCACTTGCCTGTAGCAATCACATTTTTTATTTTCCAATAGATCAACTGACAAAGCACAAACGTCATGCTGTCGTTTTTAGATCACTAACCTTTTCCTTTCTTTCACATACTGAATTATTTCACTGTGGATCATACTGCTCCATGTGAAAAGATTAGGGATTAGCCACGTAGTAAGAACTGCACTTTTCAGTTTAAGCTTCTAAGAATCAAATTACTAACAGTCAATTAGGATGCACTCATAGCTGCCATACAAGTAAACAGACACCCCGTAGATAATCAAGTTAATTCTAGATATATATTAGAAGGTGAACCTTTAAAAAAAAACAAAGACAAACCTAAGCTACGCAAGTACAGCCTCAAACCTGGTAGATTCCAAGCAGCAGACCTCTGTCCAAAATAAGTTCCTTCAAAACGGCACAAAAAAACCATGCCACCAGCAACCCTGCTTGAGATAAGACATTAATCACTTACACCTGGAGTTTTCCTCATTACCACCACAGCACCATTCCACATCAAGTTTGATAGCAATGGTGACGTAGTACTTCTTTCATACAAACAAGAACCCTCCAAGTCAGAGCAGTCAGTAACAAAACCCCAGACAAGTTCACGTGTCAAGGTAACCTGGCATACAAGCCTCAACATTACTGTTATAAATGCAATAATCAATAATTTAGGTATAACTATTCCAAGACCAATACAGTCTGCAGATAAGACTACAACAGAACATACTAAAAAACAGGAGAGGTATGACAATTAAGATGAATATTTCTTTTAAACAGCAGAAAGTCAGGGAAATATCTGGAATTCTTTTGCACTGCATTAATGTATCTTCTGTTTCTAAATATAAAAATACATCTAGAGAGTCAATCCAGAACTGCATACGCAATTACATTTTTCCCCTTACTGCTTTAAAATTAGTACAAAATAAGTTACAGGAATGATTGTTGCAAATTTGTAAAAGTCAGCTATTACAAAATCATCATATGAGAACACCAACTGTAAATTATTTACAGGCGAGGTAATACAATTGCCAGAGTAATGTATTACAATTTAGCAGAAGTGTAAAAATAATGTACTCACCAAAACATTACAAAATCTGGTATAATTATCAGCTACACAGTAGATCATGATTAGGTTTTGTAGTTGATACACAACATACTCCTAAGAAAAAAGTGCCAAAATACTGCTACATAAGAATCTTTTTTCCCCAAAATCATTCAGCAAAAAAAAAAAAAATCTGCAGATTCTATGTTAAGTAATGCCAAAAGAAACAGGAAAAAAGGGATGCCAATTGTAGGAATAAGTCTTATTGCCTTTGAAAAAATTTGTAAATTCCCTTTCATGCTTGAAGGTCTGACATGAAAGACTTACTAAAAAAAAAAAAATCAATAGAAATTACAACATATACGCTTTCTTCAGGGTATCTTAGGCCATTTTAAAAGCACACATTCCTTTTAAACTGTAAAACACATGGAGACTGAAAACATTCTAAAAATGGCTGAACTGCCAAGGGGTGTTGTGATCAGTGGCACAAAGTCCTGCTGGATGCTGGTCGCTACTGGTGTGCCCCAGAGGTCTGTACTGGGGCCCGTGCTGTTTAACATTTTCATTAATAACACTGGTGACGGGACAAAGCACGCTCCCAGTGAGCCATCTCAGGGGGACCTTGACAGGCTGGAGAAATGGGCAAATAAAAATCTCGAAGTTCAGCAAAGGAAAGTGCAAAGTCCTACACCCGGGGAGGAATAACCCCCTGCACCAGTGCAGGCTGGGGGGCTGACCAGCCTTGCAGAGACCAATACCAAGCTGACTGTGAGCCACCAATGTGCCCTTGCGGTAACAGAAGCCCAGCAGCCTCCCGGTCTGCATTAGGAAAAGCACTGCCAGCAAGCTGAGGGAGGTGATTCCTCCCCTCTGCACAGCCCTGGCGAGACACAACTCAAGTGCTGCGTCCAGTTTTGGGCTCCCCATTTCAATACAGACACGGACATTTGAAAGCCAGTCCTGTGACCGGTCACAAAGGCATTTGTGATTGGAGCATCTGACAGACAAGGAGAGGCTGAGACGACTGGGATTGTCTAGCCTGGAGAAGGCTCAGGGTTGATCTTACAAATGTGTGCAAATGCCCCGTAGGGAAGAGTAAAAAAAAGAGCCAGACTGTTCCCAGCAGCATCCAGTGACTGCACAAGAAGCAATGGGCACAAACGGAAACACAAGAAGCTCCATTTAACCCCAAGACTGGACCTTCGTAGTGTGAGTGAGATCAAAACACTAGAACAGGTTGCCCAGAGATCTTCTGGAGTCTCCATCCTTGGAGAAGCTCAAAAACGCAGCTTGTCACAGTCCTGAGCAACCTGCTCTAGTTAACCCTCCTCTGAGCAGGGGGGTTGGACTAGATGATCTCCAGGAGTCTCTCCAACATCAATCATTCTGTGATTCTATGAAAAGGACAGTGTCTTTTGTAGCCCAAGCATTGGATGAACTGAGTCACAAAGCAAACTACAAAATGTAAATGGAATATATTTTCTCTTTAAGTTATTGCATACAATGTTAATTTTGCTGCCTGCGTTTTGCTGATCTCATTTTTTCAAATCTTGACTCCATTTCTTCCAGGACCTTTGGTGTATATCTCACAACTAATTTAACCTTTCCTTGAGCTGCCTTCAGCAGTTCTACTGCTTTTTCATGGTGTTCACCTTCGACACTCTGTGGAGCAAAAAACATTAAGTATAATATTAGTAGTGACACACACTGAAAAGAGATTTTTTTAATTTTTTGTACAACTACATAATCAGATATTGAAGTATTCTAGTTTGAAGACTGCACAAGGACATCACCACCCAAATTCAGGATTTATTCTTCAGCAAATCAATGAGGTGATTATAAACATACTAATTAGCATTACCAAAAGAGTAGTGCAACACTTTTGGTTAGGTTTATGCTGAACAATTAAATTCTCTATTTACATATAATAAGTGAAATAAGGATAACATTACAAAATTACACTCAAAAATCAACAACTTTAAGACATGCATATAAAATTCAGGATTGTTCTTCTTGTGGCATGCATTTTCAATTCAGTAGTCATCCTCAATTTGCCTAAGTTGCCACTGACAACTGCAAGATAGCTGCCTTCCTGATGTCATCCTGTGTTACGACAAGGCAAAACAGCACACACTGGGCACCTGCAACAGAGCAGCTAACAAGCAGTGTTGCTTACCTTACTGCTCCCCACATCTCTCAGTAAATGCAAGGTATTCAAGTTAATTTCCTCTAAAATGATTAAGAGCAGCCTAACCCACCTCAGTAAGAACAGAATGGAAGTACTTTCCTAAAACAACACTCAATGTATTAGGGTTATATTAGGTTAATCTAATTATGAATTGTAGGCAGCAATCCTCAACAACTGCAAATATACATTCCTGGACAGCATACATTTTATCAGCAAAAATTATTTCTCCCAAACTTATTAAACACAATGACAGGACTACCCCAAGCCTACCTCCCACTGGTGCTATTAGAAGCTAGAAGGCAGGTGATGTACCTGTTGATTGGAGGGTTTCCCCGTTACTATAAAGTTACTTACAGAAAGAAAGACAACAGTTAAAAAAACCCAAGTTATTTCTCTTCTATCAGACTTAAGACAACACATACATGTGAATGTTTTCATTTTTTTATTCAAGTGCATGTGTAGGCTGTTCTGTTTAAGACTGGTAATAAAAGGTTTGTGATGTTCTATGGTTAGTTATATCAAAACACCTAAAATTCTGGGGTACACTCAAAATCTCCCAGCTGAAAAAAAATTAAATTTGTTTTAAGGCACATTCACTGCAGTCTTGGCAGTGGCAATTTTTACGTATTAAATTAGAAATTACAATTATAAGAAAATGTCTGTCATATGCATTAAGATGACAGGATTCCATCTGTAAACATCAGAAGATGATGATTCTTCTGAGACCACATTAGCATTCTCAACAGTATTTTATGCACTCATGTACTGTATTCTTACAACAGCTACAAATATTTATACATGTGCATGCACACACACACACAGTCACTGTTAGATGTACCAACAGTCTGATGAGGGGGTGCAGTTTGGGGTGGAGTGGTGGCTTTGTTTTCTTTAAGAGGGTCTGTGGGTGAGGAAGGCCTCATCTGACAGCAGTTCTACACCTGTCCCTCAATGACGCAAAATAACAAAGAGGCTAGGCCAAGGACAGTTGTATCCCTAGGGCCATAACTTCTCTTCCATCTCCTGAAAAGGGCAGTTGCACTCCCAGAAGACAGTCAGGAGACAAGTATGTCAGATCTGTGCTAGTGGGGACTTCCCAAACACACAGCAAGTCTTCATTCTTTCCATGTGTCAATGAAAAAACCCAAAACCCACTTGGGTTAAAGAGCGCAAGATTCAGTTCGACCCTCAATCTTAAATAAAATTGGATTTGCAGTTTTAATTATGAGAACATTAATTTTAAGCTAGCGTACATCTTCTTTGTAAGTGAAGACAAGAGTGATATTTACATGTATTTGACTAAGAGCTGCCTTAAGTCAAAGCCTGACCATAGCCTCCTCTTCCCAGTCACCCTGTGTTTTGCTTTTTGTATTGTAGCTCTTCAGAACAGGATACTTATTAAAAATAAATGTCCACAACAGCACTTTAGACATATACCCCTTAAAATATGCCAGAAAGCCTGTTTTTGAAGCTCAGTACACAAGTAAAAAAAAAAATTCCACACAATTGAAGATAAAACCACCTTGTAGTTCCACCTTATTACAGCTTTCATTATGCAGTAGCATTTTTATTGGGATAATGAGAATCTGGTCAGTCTACGGCAACATAGCGTAATTTACTACTTACCTTAGAAAGTGCAGAAAACTATATTAATTAAAATCTGCATCATGAAACTTGGATGAAAGAAGCAGCTGTAACAGCAGTTTAATACTATTTCNGTTTGAAGACTGCACAAGGACATCACCACCCAAATTCAGGATTTATTCTTCAGCAAATCAATGAGGTGATTATAAACATACTAATTAGCATTACCAAAAGAGTAGTGCAACACTTTTGGTTAGGTTTATGCTGAACAATTAAATTCTGTATTTACATACAATAAGTGAAATAAGGATAACACCACACAATTACGAAATTACACTCAAAAATCAACAACTTCAAGACATGCATATAAAATTCAAGATTGTTCTTCTTGTGGCATGCATTTTCAATTCAGTAGTCATCCTCAATTTGCCTAAGTTGCCACTGACAACTGCAAGATAGCTGCCTTCCTGATGTCATCCTGTGTTACGACAAGGCAAAACAGCACACACTGGGCACCTGCAACAGAGCAGCTAACAAGCAGTGTTGCTTACCTTACTGCTCCCCACATCTCTCAGTAAATGCAAGGTATTCAAGTTAATTTCCTCTAAAATGATTAAGAGCAGCCTAACCCACCTCAGTAAGAACAGAATGGAAGTACTTTCCTAAAACAACACTCAATGTATTAGGGTTATATTAGGTTAATCTAATTATGAATTGTAGGCAGCAATCCTCAACAACTGCAAATATACATTCCTGGACAGCATACATTTTATCAGCAAAAATTATTTCTCCCAAACTTATTAAACACAATGACAGGACTACCCCAAGCCTACCTCCCACTGGTGCTATTAGAAGCTAGAAGGCAGGTGATGTACCTGTTGATTGGAGGGTTTCCCCGTTACTATAAAGTTACTTACAGAAAGAAAGACAACAGTTAAAAAAACCCAAGTTATTTCTCTTCTATCAGACTTAAGACAACACATACATGTGAATGTTTTCATTTTTTTATTCAAGTGCATGTGTAGGCTGTTCTGTTTAAGACTGGTAATAAAAGGTTTGTGATGTTCTATGGTTAGTTATATCAAAACACCTAAAATTCTGGGGTACACTCAAAATCTCCCAGCTGAAAAAAAATTAAATTTGTTTTAAGGCACATTCACTGCAGTCTTGGCAGTGGCAATTTTTACATATTAAATTAGAAATTACAATTATAAGAAAGTGTCTGTCATATGCATTAAGACGACAGGATTCCATCTGTAAACATCAGAAGATGATTCTTCTGAGACCACATTAGCATTCTCAACGGTATTTTATGCACTCATGTACTGTATTCTTACAACAGCTACAAATATTTATACATGTGCATGCACACACACAGCGCCACTGTTAGATGTACCAACAGTCTGATGAGGGGGTTCAGTCTGGGGTGGAGTGGTGGCTTTGTTTTCTTTAAGAGGGTCTGTAGGTGAGGAAGGCCTCATCCGACAACAGTTCTACACCTATCCCTCAATGCTGCAAAATAACAAAGAGGCTAGGCCAAGGACAGTCGTATCACTAGGGACATAACTTCTCTTCCATCTCCTGAAAAGGGCAGTTGGACTCCCAGAAGACAGTCAGGAGACAAGTATGTCAGATCTGTGCTAGCAGGGACCTCCCAAACACACAGTAAGTCTTCATTCTTTTAATGTGTCAAAGAAAAACCCAAAACCCACTTGGGTTAAAGTGCACAAGATTCAGTTTGACCCTCAATCTTAAATAAAATTGGATTTGCAGTTTTAATTATGAGAACATTCATTTTAAGCTAGTGTACATCTTCTTTGTAAGTGAAGACAAGAGTGATATTTACATGTATTTGACAAAGAGCTGCCTTAAGTCAAAGCCTGACCATAGCCTCCTCTTCCCAGTCACCCTGTGTTTTGCTTTTTGTATTGTAGCTCTTCAGAACAGGATACTTATTAAAAATAAATGTCCACAACAGCACTTTAGACATATACCCCTTAAAATATGCCAGAAAGCCTGTTTTTGAAGCTCAGTACACAAGTAAAAAAAAAAATTCCACACAATTGAAGATAAAACCACCTTGTAGTTCCACCTTATTACAGCTTTCATTATGCAGTAGCATTTTTATTGGGATAATGAGAATCTGGTCAGTCTACGGCAACATAGCGTAATTTACTACTTACCTTAGAAAGTGCAGAAAACTATATTAATTAAAATCTGCATCATGAAACTTGGATGAAAGAAGCAGCTGTAACAGCAGTTTAATACTATTTCACAAAACAACACTGACTAGATTTATACAACCCCTCAGAATCTGAAATACTGACATAAATAGCACAGTTCCCAGCTGAGATGGACAACCAACGTATAATCCTAGAACTCTCAGTGCACCCAACTCTATAGAAACCTAAACAAGCTGTTCCTGCAAGGACAAAAAGAAGCTATTTTGCCAAGATTAAAAGAAGACCTCGAGCTTTTGTCATATGTATTCTCTGTATGCCCCCAAGTGGAAACAAGTAGCTACTGCTACACAAAGTGAAAACCAATTCCTACCACTCCGTTTACAGAAAGCAGCTGGTCTCCACGTTTCAGGCCTCCATGTCTATCAGCTATACCGCCAGGGATAATTCGAGAGATATAGATTGGAGAATTTTGTTCTTTGCCTCCCATAATGTTGAATCCGAGACCTTCTTCAGTTTTGGGCAGTTCAACCACTCTGGGATGGGAATGACCTTCACTAGCAGCAAATGCAGCTACAGTGGCCTGTAAGAAACAAGATTTTTCCATTTATAAGAAATTAAATATAGACCCCTAAGCTAGACAGAGTGAGAGGCTGAAAAAGTATTTTTATCTCTAAGTACTAAAATATTAAGACAAACGAGATAATTCCTTAGTTTTCAACACTAGCACAAAAAATTTAACTCCAAGAATAAAATTAAAATTGAAGAAACTTATAAATAATGTATTTTGTTATACCTTTTAATAACCCAGTAAGCTTATCCATTTTATGACATATCCAGATAATATCTTTCTGAATTTTAAATGATCATCCTCTGTTTCTGAAGTAACAAACTACTGTGTTTTACACAAGTTAATAGTTTGGTTTTTACCTTTGCTGTTGCATTAGCTCTAACTTCTGGGCTACTGCTGATATCCACAGTTTCGTATACATGTTCATACACCTTTAGAGACAAAACAGTTTAAGTATGGGGAAAACAGATATTTTTCTGTTTAAATAATAACAAAATACACAGTACAATCATAGAATGGTTTGGGTTGGAATGGACCTTAGAGATCATCTAGTCCAACCACCCCGCCATGGGCAGGGATACCTTCCACCAGACCAGGTTGCTCAAAGCCTCATCCAGCCTGCTCCAGGGATGGGGCATCCACAGCTTCTCTGTGCCAGTGCCTCACCACCCTCACAGGAAAAAAAAAATCTTCTAATATTTAATCTAAATCTCCCCTCTTTCAACTTAAAACCATTACCCCTCATCCTATCACTACACTCCCTGATCAAGAGCCTCCCCATCTCTCCTGTAGCCCCCTTTCAGCACTGGAAGCTGCTGTAAAGTCTCCCTGCAGCCTCCTCTTCTCCAGGCTGAACAACCCCATCTCTCTCAGCCTGTCCTCATATGGGAGGTGCTCCAGCCCTCTGATCATCTCTGTGGCCCTCCTCTGGACTCGCTCTAACGTTGGTTAGAGTTGAGTTGTCCTTCCTGTGCTGAGGACCCCAGAGCTGGGTGCAATACTGCAGCTGGGGTCTCACGAGAGCAGAGTGGAGGGGCAGAATCCCCTCCCTCGACCTGCTGGTCATGCTTCTCTTGATGCAGCCCAGGATGTGGCTGACCTTCTGGGCTGCAAGCCCACACTGCCGGCTCACGTTCAACTTCTCATCAGCCAACATCCCCAAATCCTTTTCCTCACGGCTGCTCTCACTCCATTCTCCGCCCAGCCTGTATTTATGCTTGGGATTGCCTCGACCCATGTCCAGGACCTTGCACTTGGCCTTGTTAAATTTCATGAGGTTTGCACAGGCCCACCTCTCAAGCCTGTCAAGGTCCCTCTGGATGGCATCCCTTCCCTCCAGTGTTGACTGCACCACGCAGCTTGGTGTCATCAACCAACTTGCTGAGGGTTCTCTCCATCCCACTGTCCATGTCTCCAACAGAGATGTTAAACAACTCTGGTCCCAGTACTGACCTCTGCGGAATGCCATTTGTCACTGGTCTCCACTTGGACATCGAGCCACCCTCACTGCTCAGTCAATCCCTGCAAATCTAGGTCTCAACCTAAATCTTCCCTCCTTCCACAGCATTCAGATCTCACTATTAATTTAGAAATGCTTATGGCAAGTCTTACACACCTGACCAGACACATACATAACTACCGTCTCTTGTTTAATTCATGCAGGAACTCTTCCGTAATGATGTACACAAAATCACTTAAGGACAGCTCTTCAAAGCTCTCCCAACGACCCAACCTTTCCCCCAAAACCTCATATTTTCCTTCAACTGATGCAACTGACTGAATATCTTAAGAAAAAAAGGTATCTAACACACAGGGGCAGTAACAATACTAACACTAAGGACACGGCTACACTAAGGGCTAAGCCACACTTTCACATCTACCTGACAGTCATCTGGACTTTCTAAGCAATAAACACAGCCCTTCATCAGATGAAAACATTAAGATGACACCTGTGTCTACAAACAGATCTTTTAAATCATTCCAGGTGTTATCATCAGTGACAGCACCAACAGCAATAGGAAGGCATATTCAACCACCTACAAGTCTCTGAAAGAGTATCTGGAATAAAAATGCAGGGGTGCAAGGCCCCATCTCAACGTGATGCAGATTTGGCTTAGAAGAAACAGAGACAATTCATACATCGTTCATTCTTACATTCCAAGAGGATAACAGCCTGCTAGCTGCCAGTAAGGACAGACTCTCAAAATAACCTCTAAAAAGTGATTTGTTCCTAAACAATTATTTAATATACCTATTGTATTCCAACTTATCTTCTTTCAAACTTTTAAAAACAAGTCTTGTTCTATTAAGCTCTGTAAGTCAAATTCAGATTCGAGAAAGAACAAAAATCAGATTATTGTACTGAACACAAAATAGAAAGAGTAAAATATACTGGTTTTCAACTCAAGGTAACTGCTTACATCAAGTTCACTTACCTCCCTTACAGCATTACAGAATTCACTTTGAAGGACTCTTTGCAAAGCCTGTAGCTTTTGTGGTGGCACTTCTCCACTTCTCTGCAATTTTTCCAGCAACTCAATTGCTCTGCAGATGTCTACAGAAAAATAAAGCAGTAGTAATGAGGAATGCCTGAGGAAATTCAAGGTGGAGTTTTTTTTGTTGGGATTTTGGTTGTTTTAAATCAAATTAATAGAACACATGAGTTTCATTTCTCCCATAAAACTATGTATCTACAAAATGTTGCAATAAATCACCATATTTTCCCACTATTTTTAAGTCGATCACAGCAATCCAACCCTCTAACATATCTGGAGGTATCACTGCCATATGTATACTTTAACCACAACCTCAATTTTTTCTTAAGTTCAAATTAGGCTGAAATATTTCATTGATATACACACTATCAACATGTGGTATGTGTAACTTCATAATTTATCTACTGCACAGATAACATTTTGTCAAAACCAGCTAGAATGTTGTCAAATATGCTAACATTCCTTTTATTTTAAGAAAAAAAAAACAGTTCAACAAGAGTTGAATGCTTTCCCTACAACATGGCTGAGAACTATCTGGCCTATGTTTTTTTTTCCAAAGTGCTCAGAAAAACAATGAAACTCCTTTTTTTTTATATTCTCGGATGAGAGAGAGTAGCTCTGTAGTCTAGAATCCTCAACCCCAAATCTCTCTGTTCCAGTCCTAAAAATTTGTTCCTAAGAATTCATGTGGTCCATTATTCTCATGAATGCAGATGCTGCTTTGTTAAACCTGGGAAAGATTTGATTCCAGACCAGTACGACTTAAGACAGGCATCAAACGCTACATGACATGCTCCTGGCAGCTCTATAAGAGTAGCATACATTCATTTCCTTCCAAAGTGTTACATTAGTGATGATTCTAAATCACGCAACTCCTGGAACAGAAGTAGAACAGTCTCTCAGAAAAGCAGATAGAAAGGATTACCTTCATTATCAGAAAGGCAAAGAAGCAGTAATTAATCTACTGTATAAATAAAGCACAGGTTATTTTAGAAAAGGATGAAGTCTGGGACACTGCTATATCCCAAATGCATCACTCCCTTCTGTAATTAACCTTTAGGCAATCATTTTTCACATGAATGCAGGTCTACTCAGTGACATCACGTCAGCACAGAAGACATGCAATGGCCACGAACTTCTCCTAAAGACCAAGTGTGAGTAGGGAGAATTTACTAACAGGATGAAAAGACAGAGGGGTACGAGTTTCAAAATTAAGATGAAGTGCACTGGCAAGAGACAACCCACAATTTAAGAAAGTAGAGAGAATATAACTATCACACATCTTACTGGCTACTACACTGAGAGCAGGTGGTGCGGGTGATTAAACATGGTACGACTTAACCTCACAGACCGGTCATCCACCAGCACAGCTCAAGCTGTCTCTGTATCACGGACTAGAAACAAACCCTTCATGGAAAAACATCCAAGTATTATCACTAAAGCCACAAGACAATTTATTTCAGACGAGAGTTAAGGTTTCTATAAGCCATGAGAACTTGGCATTTTTCGGCAAGCATTTTCAAGCTTTACAAGCAACAGGTATACAAAGCAAAGAAATATCAAACCCTAAATTTTAGCTATTACTAATTTCAAATCTACAGAGAGCTCACTTCACACAGACACACATACCTGCTATTTGAACAATGACAAAAATGAAAAAAATGCTTCTAAAACTTTTAATTTCCTAGCACACATTTTGTATTTTATTTAACATAAAAAATAGTAGAATTAGAGATTCTAGATGTGATTGTTTCTTTCAATCTTTTCATGATACAAAATCACCAACAAGTAATCTTTGTGTTCACCAACAGCAGTACAAACTGAACAGCTTGAAGCAGAATGATCAACAAATGGCAACAGCAGCACTTCCAATCCTGCAACACTCCATATATTAATGAAAAAGGTCTAGCAAGTGTGTAAATGACAATACAGCTATCACTTAAATATGTGCAGATGTTTGCAAATGGCTATTTCATGCACATAAAGAGTACAGTTCTACACAGCCGCTCTCGAGGCTGTGGCCCATGAACTACATTAAGCTGTAAGGTGCATTGTAAAAGGGAATCCACATATAATTAATTTTCTTTTAATCTTTTCACCCTTTTTGAATCAGTTGCGTGTTCTTCACCATTTTTTGTACTCACAATTCACTAGATTGAAGTTCTGAAAAAAAGACGCATTTAAACTAAAAGAACGTGGGGAAAAAAAGCCAGCAAGATGCTACCACTCCAAGCATATGTGTGAACAAAACACAGAAAGCGGAAAAATGCAGCATCCTCACAGATTCTTCTGATTAACCACCTCCGCTGCTTCTGTTCAAATAGTCTGGAATCTTAAGGTATATGTACAGTTAGCACACATCACCACCAAACCATAAGAATAACTTTGAAATGTTCAGTGTTTTTTCATCCCTGCAACTCCACTGAATTCGGGTGGTGGTGTTTGCAACGCAGCTTGGAGAAGAGAACAGACGGGGAGAATTTTCAATTACCCTGTTGGTAAGCATATGGTAATCATTTTAAATCAGCTCATTTTCTACACTATTCTCTCTTTTCTTATGCTATATGCCAACAACATTTGTGATGTTCATTTTCAAGCTGATGATGATTCATCGGCGGGTTATCTGCAGCCAACCCCATACAATTAACAGAGGTTATTTATTTCTGTAAATAAAGCTCTTGCTTTTGTACTTGCATTCTGCTGTGCTCCCTTTTTCTTCTTTGCTTAAAAAGACCAATATGCCAGAAGACTAAATAGCTCCTTTGTTCCACTGATCCCTAAGTAACTCTGCAGATTTGTTTGTTTTCATGGAGAGAGCATAGTGGCAGGGTAATGAGGTGGAGGAAGATGCTGCCTGAGGTTTAACTCTGCAGACCTACCAAGAGCAACTAAGCCACTGCCAAAGCAGCTGCCCTAATTAACAAGCTTTGGAATAGGGGAGGCTAGATGAGCTGCAGAGTGGGAAGCAAAGTTCTTACATAAGTCACTATTTACAGAGCTTCTCACACACATTGCAAGTGGTTCACTTGTGGAACGGGAAGGAGGAAAACAGAAAAACTGAATTCTGTGACATGATAGTACCAAATGCAATGAAGTAGGTGTATACAGCGTGTTATACATTTACAGAAAAACACCTAGCACAGTGAACAAAGGTAATAGTCTCGATGGGGATAGCCATGGGAAAATAGTCGGTTCATCTCATCACCTACACCCCACTTAATTGCTTTCCTTTTCAAAAATAGGATTGCTCATTCTCAGTATTCTTTTCCCATTTAAATTCCATTTTCTGAGACCTATTTTCCTAAATATACACTAATAAACTGACCATATCTACTGTTATAGAAGCATGTGTTCACTGAGCCACTGGGACACTGCCCTGAAGGAAGTTTATCACCGTTTCTTAAAAGCCCTGGATAAAAGACACAAACATACTGCAGAAAAAATACACAACTAGGTTTCGTATTTTATCTGTTTCCATACTAATTCTAATTACACGCTGTTCAGTACTTAAAATACAAATTAAAACTATAAACTGGAAAATCATGACGAAAACACAAATGTGAGAGGGTAACGGAGCTGAGCAGAACCACGAACAAGCGCAGAGCGACTCCTGCATGTGTCAGCTGTCTTCTATAAAAACACGTAAATCATTCTTGCTCAGACACAGCCTAACAGACTGAACTTAAAGCTAAGAATTCAGCTTTGTCCAAGAGTAGGTTTCCCCAAGACAGAAACAAGGATCTTGCAGGTTGAGCGCAGAGCTGGCAGCACCGCAGACACCTCTCCAGAAGCTCTGGGACGGGTACATGCCCGGAAACCCAGACACCAGCTGCAGCCCGAAAACACCTTCGGCAGCTGCATAAAGCAAAAAAAGAAGGCAGCTCCGCCAGCACACGGAAAGAACCGGCAGCAAAGGGAAACTTTTTAAAAGAGCAGCTACCGCACGGCTACTCTCCGGCCGTCTCCAGGGGCGAGGAGCCGCTCGGTGCCGCACCGGGCCGGCCGCCATCGCTGCCCGCTCTCGCCTCCCCCGCGGCGGCACGGCGGGCACCGCTCCCCGAGGCCTCAGGCCGGGCGGGAAAGGCCGTCACAGGGGCTCGGGCCAGACCCCCGGCAACAAGTCCCAGGGCCGGGCCCCCCAGTAGCTCTACCGCCGCAGAAAACGGGCAGAAGCGCCCGTCCCTGAGCCGCGCTCACCTCGCTCCAGCCGCACCGGCTCGCCCAGCGCCGCCATCTTCTCCTCGCTGCGGCCCGCACGGGAAGTGACACGACGCTGCCGGAAGTGGGGCCTGGCACCAGCAGAGGGCGGTATGACCGCCACGGTCGCGACAGTGGCTTTAATCGCGGCAGCAGCCTCTCGCTTCCTCGTGAGGGGCGCAGGAGCCGCGGCAGCGTTCCCCTCGGATGTGCGAAGGCAGACGGGCAGCGCAGAGCGGCGGCAGGGCGGGGGGACGCGGTGTTTGCCAAAATTAGGGCGAGATCCCCAGAAACAACTTGTTATTTTTTTTCTTTCCCCACCTGTTAACATTATTCTGGGCTCTTCGTAGGCTAAAAACACTGCGTAGGGAGCAGGTATCTTTCTGTGCACCCTGAGTGCCCCTGGAGATGGAATATATCCGTATAAAAAGCTGTGAAGGGTGCGGTGTCCTTCACACTGCTTGTGTGGCATCGATGTGATCTGAAGGGTGAGTGTCAGGAGGATGGAGCCAGGCTCTTCTCTGTGACATCCAGTGATAGGACAAGGGGCAATGGGTTCAAGCTGGAACACAGGAGGTTCCACTTGAACATGAGAAAAAACTTCTTTACAGTGAGGGTGACAGAGCACTGGAACAGGCTGCCCAGAGAGGTTGTGGAGTCTCCTTCTCTGGAGACATTCAAAACCCGCCTGGATGCGTTCCTGTGTGATCTGATCTAGGTGTTCCTGCTCCGGCAGGGGGATTGGACTAGATGATCTTTCGAGGTCCCTTCCAATCCCTAACATTCTGTGATTCTGTGATTCTGTGAAGGGTTAAATCGGTGTAAGCACAAGTGTGACATCCTCTGTGAGCTCTTCTGGAACAGAGCCACCTCAGGGCATGCGTTTATGTACTCCCATTTATTCTGAGGGTGTAACTCTTCGTGTTTGGCTTTGATTTTCTCTCCATTTTGTATTTTTTTTTGGTTCAAAAGAGAATAGTTCTCAACAGGTTTCAGGAGCGCCTGCTAAGGTGACAGTGATGGAGCCTCTCCTCTCTGTGATTCATCCCCACGCCAGTTCCTCTCCGCTTGAAGGATGCTCCGGTTGCGTTTCCATGAAAAGGTCATATGGAGGGAATTTCGCAGGTGAACAAAATTAAATCCTCACAGACTAGTTTCCAGCGAGAAAAAGTGTTTTAGCAGCTGGAACCGTAGAATGTTTCTGGAATAAAATCCAGATGTTTCAATCACAATGGTGAGGAACTACCATTCTGTTACAGGTGATGGAAATTCTAAATAGCCTGCTCTGACTTTGGACAGATGAGCCTGTGGAGAAAAATGAGTGTTCAGCAATACTTCATAAATCTTAAGATTTTTCCAAAAGACATGATAATACATTTTTAAATGTATCGTTAAAGAAGCATTATTCTGACTTCAGTGAAGACTAAAGAGTCAGAAGTTAAAGCAGCTGCTTTAACTTTCCTGTAGACCTAGTGAACTAGACAATGACGTTATGAGTGTAAGAAAATATGAAAAGCAAATTTTATGTAGTGTTTCCACTGTCTGCTTCACGGCACTGTCCAGCATAAACCCTATCCAGGAATTTGCACTGATTTATACCTGCAGGAAAAAAAACAAAACCACAAAAACAACAACAAACAAAAAACACAACAAAGTTTGGGTTTCTAATTTGTCACCAATAAAGAATGTTGGTGATGTAATAGTTACTTGGTTTTGTTTCTTTGTTTCAAAAAATGAACTTGCTTTATCTGATTATTTTTTGAGAAAGTGTGGTCTTTTTACACCAAAAGTCCTGTGGATAGCAGAAAAACTAGTGGGGGTTATAATCTTACAAAAGAATGGAAAATTAAAAAAGCAGTCGAAGTGACCACTTCTTCTGTTTGGTGTTTGCTTTTTTGTAACATCTATGGAGCTCAACGAACTGAAAAATATCTGAGAGAAAGAAAACTTTGGTATAAAATTTGACATTGCTGTCTGGACCTTGTGCATGTTTGGACTGGAATTTAATTTCAGCTTTTGTCCTTTTTCCTTCCATTCTGGTAATTTCTCCGCTGTCTCAGGCTGCATTTGAGTCTTTGGTGACTCCAGTGTTCCTTGCTAGTCCTTCAGCAATGAACCGTTTCTCTGTGTACCTTCAGATGAACTGTCTCAGAAGAAAGCTCACTGAGATCAGAAGTGTCTCTAGAAACTACTGCTTTGACTCCTAAAATCTGGAATCTTTCTGCTTAAGCTCTGCTTAACTCATTAAATAGATCTCATTGACCTGAGTGGGAGTTGGACTAAACCCCAGAAGACCTTTCCAGTCCAGTACGGTGGTTCCTCCTCTCCTGTGGTACAAGTGAGAAAATCTGAATGCAGCTAAGATGTGTATTTAGGATTTAGGACTGAAGAGCAGATGGGCTTGGCTGTGTGATGGGTAACACATTTCTGGCTTTGTAAAGAGACTTCTTTTCCTCCAGTGTTTTTGGCCAAAAATGATGTGTCAGTACTATTTCTCAAAGGTCTGATTGTAACAAAACGAATGTGAACTGTTAACGTAACATTAAAGTGAAATGACTGTCAAACTGTCCATGCTTACAAAAGCACATCTGCCATTTAGGGTCCCCAGCAGATTCTCCAGCTCCCCATAATGAGGTCCTCTCATACAGAAAGGAATGTAAGTTTCAAAGACATTGACTGTTTTTTCAGTAATATCAAACAAGTTTAATGAGCTCTGGAAGTGCTCTGTTGCCCATCACTGCACGTTGAAAATTCAGAGAAATGCATTTAAAGTGTACGTGTAAAATTTCCTTTTTAAATATTTGAATACTAAAAAAATAATGTTACCTTCCTGTAGACTTGCGTAGGGCCAGATCAGTTGCTGATGCAGATGTACACAACCCCGCTGTCTCTAAGTTTGGCTCACTGGTATCTCACAACTGTGGTGACAATATAGGCAGGGTTTGGTTCCTACAGTCCCAGGAGTTTTGCTGTTAATTGCTGTGGCAGTGGGGCTGGACCACTCTAAACAGGTAACAAGTAGGTATTCCACCTCTTTGTGTGTACGATGCACTATATGCCATTAATATATTTTTTCCCCATCAGTAAGGATTTTCAGCGCTTACTTTCAATATATTGAAGAATGTATAGTGATTGTTTCCCAAAAATGGAGTCTTTAGCTAGACTTTCCTCTCCCCATCAAAGGTGCCAACCTGGTAGTGCTAGAGATAGATTAATTTTGTTTTGTTAAAATATCTGGTCTTGTCATCTTTATGAAGCCAGGGAGTTTGACTAATATCAAATAGGTAGTAATGGTTACCTAACTGGTACAGCCTGTACAAATATAATACAATCTCCTTCCATACTATTTTATCGCATTACCCTGGTTTCTAATCTTGCAAATACTCTCAAGAGGAATTACTCACATGCATAAAATAATCTCATATTCTTTAATGTTTTCAGGCTTGGGCCCCAGGTTGCAATATCATTTATATTAAAATTGTTTCTGAGTGTAAAAGGTGGCTAATTACTCCAGATTCTGCATTTAGGGTTATGTTTTGAAGGGAGAAATACATCTTATTTGTCTGATTTTATCTTTTCCTTCTGATCTCTTTTGTAGTTACATGTGTGTGGAGCACGATGCACATGGGAAAATATTTGGTAGTTTAGTGATAAAAGTGTTCTCTGTGCTCAAAGTGTAAAGGAGTGCAACTGATTTGACATTTTAATTTTTTTTTCTAAAAAATGGAAGAAGTAATTCAGCTCTTAACAGGATTTGTCCAGCTATGTTTTAGTGATCAGCACAGAATGAAATTTGAAACATATTCGTTTGCATTTGCACATTTTAGAAGCATGGGGTTTTGGTTTTCTTAAAGTGTGCTTCCTTGTGTTTTACATTTCAGCCTAAGGACTGAAATTAAATTTGTGTAGGAAGGCAATAAAAGGGGTTTATGAGTACATGCAACTGCTACTTATTTTCAGCCTGTGACAAAGTGAATTTCCATGGAAGCTTGTAAATTAATGAGATTTAGAGCTTCAGGTAATACCAAAATCAAATAAATGATGGAAGAACCTAAGTCCTGATGCAAGACAGTGAGATTGGGCAATTTGGGCACTTCTGGAACATTTTAATATGGGTTTATGCACCTCTGACCGTAAATACTTTAATCAGAGCGGTGCATTAGTGTTTACAGACTGGGATTATATTCCCTGGGTCCTATTTGTTCTGTGGTTTCAGTGATGCACGCCCCACAGGTTTTAGCCTTGCAATTCAGTGAAAATATTTCTGCATGACATCCCTGGCCTGCTGAGGAACACCTATTTGAAGAGTCCCAGCATGAAAGAGCTTCAAAATCAGCCTCTAATACCAGAAATTGAGACACAAGTTCCTGTAACAGCAAGGAAAATAGATTCCTCCAACCTTTGTTAAAAAAAAGAAAAAAAAAAAAAAAAAAAANGCTAGGAATTATCAACAAGCTGCCTGCCATTAATGAAATCTGATTCTGAAGAAGCATTGCAGCTGAAACAAGCAAGAAACCCCAAACATGCCTTTAGAAGGAAGATGAGTTCACTTCTGAAAGGGGTGATGACATGGTTCTGAAATACCGCGAGGCTGCGTTTCCTGGCCCAGGTGCAAGACCCACGTGCCTTGTTACAGCAGCTGAGTTCTGCCTCATTTTGTTAAGTCTCTTTAGCCCCTGCATGTAGCACAGTAGGAGAGCTGGGCTCTCCAAAGCAGCACTCCCCGTGTCACTGTCACTAGCAAGTGACAGTCCATCCCTGCAGAGAGCATCAGTAATGGCAAATCACCTGCTTTCCTTCCTTCGTCTTAAGCTCAATTCTCGCAAACCAAATTCAATTTACCACACTATCCATTTGTATGTGGGATGAATTACTTTGTGCCCATCTCCACCGGGTGCTAGACTTGACTCAGGAGACAAGCCTCTCCCCGGGTAGAGCAGAGGTGTGCTTGCAGCTCGGTGTGAGCACTTTCCTTAGCCCCATCCAACTCCTGAAAGAAGGCTTGTTGCAAGCGAACCCTTTGGCATCTTACCCCTCTAACAAAAAGCCGCAGAACTCATACTTCCAGCACTCATAAATACCAGCCTTACTTTACTCAGTTTCCCTTTCTCCTTGCAGGACAGAAGATAAAATACTTCTTTTTGGAAGACTTGAGTCCATACCTTGTACTGTTTATTTTCGGTTGAACACACTCGCTTTTTAAGCTACACAAGCCTCCATCAGGTAGTTCCAAAGGACCAGTGTCTGGATTCTAACTCTATATTTTATGATTTTAGAGCCTCTTATGCTCTTATCACTTCCTCTGAGAAGCTGTTACTAGCAGCTTTCCAACCACCCAGAATTACCTCCATCCGCAAGCAGTTCAGTTTTACTACACGCATTATGGCAGCGCAGGAAGGGATACACCCATCAAGGCAGAGATATCTGCAAGGGAATGGACGCGAGGTCGTTCGGTCTTGCCCTTTTCATCAAATAGGAAAGAATTGACACTGCTTGTTCATTCACCTAAGCCCTAGCTTTTTCCTGGAGTGAAAATCCAAAAGTGAGCACACACTTGTACCATTAAAACTCACCACACATTAAAACTAACAGAAAGTTCTAACACGGTGACAGGTCCTGTCTTTGCGGGTGTAATGACCCTCAAAATCATCATCCTAAACAGGTTACCGCATGGTATTCCATGGTGTCCTCAGGGTGAAAGAGTATTCATATGCACTAACAACACCAGTTTATTATGGGGTGGATGATGGATAAATCTGGGAGGAGCAAGTGTCCGTCCGTGCTGGATTTACCAACCCTCTGGCATGTACAGAGCCTGACTCAGCTCCAGAATATTCAGTGATAGACTTCACCTTGTTTTGTGTCCTGTTGTTCCCCAAACTGGGCAAATCCCTTCTGCTCACAGAACTGTGAAGAACACCCCACCAGAGGCCAAAGTCCGAGATACTCGTCCTCATTTATAAAATGTGCCGGTAGCTGAGAACCACAAGAAGTCCCGGTCCAAGCTATCGCCCACAAGTTTGGGCAGTAGTATGTGGATTTCTATAGCCATGCTTTTATTAAAGGTTACATAACATGTTTCCAATGCCAAGAGAAGGATTAAGAGGTTTGTGGTGCTTCAAGTGTAAAGAGTTTTCTAGAAGAGGAAAAACCAGAAAAACCAGAACCTGTCCTTGGCAATCCAGCAAGAGTTTGATGCGTTTAGAAGTGAATGTGAAAGAGCAGGCTTGGTTGGAAAAATTGGTATTTAATTAAAATAAAAACAAACAAACAAACAAAAAAGGCTTGGCACTTAATTTCATTTGCATCAAGATGAAACCAAGGTGCTTAAAAGTTTTAATGCTTAAAACGTGCTTAAAAATGTTAAAATTTTTAATAAGCCAGAATGAGAGAAAGAGACTCGAGAATCTCTAGGAATTTTGTGGCTAGGAAGCTCCCTAGGAGATGGGCTACAAAATAATTTCCACATTGATGGAAGTCAGGGTGATATTAATTTTTACTGAATAAAAGACCTATGTCTTTATTTAAGAAAGTACAGCAAAAAAATAAAATAAAATCAGGATTTCTTGGAATAGCCAGCTGCATTTCTAGCTCTGTTTTAAGATGAACTTTACTAGGCTTTCCCTGTTGCCTTCCCCAGGTGAGTAACAAGACCCTGCTGAAGTGCATTTACCCGTGTTGGCTTTGAGGAGCTCTCCTCTTGCATCCCTGCCCCGTGCCAGAGCGTGACTGTGGTGACAGATGCCTGTGCCTGCGTGTCAGGCGAGGGCTCCCGCTTGCCTCCAAATGGTTCCTTGACGTGGCATCCCCAAAGAGCCTGTAATCCTTGTTTGTCTTGCCCTGCCTTGCTTAATATCCAGTGACTAAGCACCATCCCCTGCCACCCACGGGCATATTTCCTCTGTTCTTTTATACATTGTGAAACCTCCACTAATTTTGCTTCGTGAGCTGAGGAAGGAGCCTGCCCCGCATCGTTATCCGGGACGTTACACGGGATCTTATCAGGGAACTCTCACAGCCCCAGGAAAAGTTTAGTTCTCGTACCTGGCATTTCAGTAAAGGCTGAGTTTTGGGAAAAGATGGTTATGCTGCTGTGCTCCTTTCGCCCAGGCTCTCACCGTGCTCTGCCACCTGTGCACCAGCTTTGCAGCCATAAAACCCCACCAGAAACCCTCGCTGGTGGAGCGGGGGCACACTGGTGACACGGGGGAGCTGCAGAAATTGCCCCGGCTGTGTGCGTCATGAAAGTAACATTTATGCAAGCAATGATACAGGATGCAGGAAATTAAGATAATTGGAGGGAAAGCACTGAGGAATAGTTACTGGGTGAGAAATGAGCAGATGCTCGATGAGAGGCAGTAAACAAGCTGCGGAGCTGCGCTGGAGCACACGGGATCCTCTCCGGGGCCAAGCGGCTGAGGCAGCTGCTGGTATATTCCTGCTCCGCGGGATGAAGAGAACCAGATGATGCCTCCTCAGCACCGTGCCTTGACAGCCCTGCACTTCAATGCTGCTTTTCAGAGCCCCAGTACAGTTTGAATAGTCATTAGCACGAAGCAGGCATCCATCTTGTACTGGCAAAGAGACAGAGCGCTGTGATTTATGGCTCTACAGGACATGTCCGTACTAACTCTGGGTTTAAAATAAGCAGATTGAATTGCTTAAAAGGAAAGAGCATAAACACTTATTGGATTTTTCTGAGGTGGTTAAGGTTTTTAGCTTGGAAGTCGTCTCTGTTTATTTTTCCTGTTCCACCAGTCAAGGGCTTCTCCTGTGTTTTATGCAAGGCACAGCTGTAGGATTTGCACCTCAGAGGTTGCATCACAGAGAGCATCAATGCTGTACAATAAATACTGTTCAACCAAGCAGCCGTCAGAAGCAGCAAACTACTTTAAATACCGAACATGCCGTGCTGGTGGCTGGAAAGGGAAGAATTATCTGTGAAAATGAGTCTGTAAGCAGATTTTGTTCACGAAAAATATTAAATGCAAGTATGTTCAGAGGAGGCAACTTTGGGTTTTGCTCATGGGTGTAAAAAGTTTAATATCACCTTTTGAGAGGATCACCATAGCTGAAACGGATGTTACTGCCATTGGAAAAATAGCACTTGCTCTATCTACAAGGAAGGATCCCCAGGGAAAAAAGATATAGCCATATACGAATTGTACACAAATTGAAAACACTTTCATGATGTAGACATTTTCTGAGGATTTAACCTTAGAAAGTACAGAACAAAATCCAGAGCTGCGTTCAACATACCAGCCTGACTAAAGACAACAGATTAAGAAGTTTTGGCAGAGTAAGAAACATCGCTGAGACACTATATGTGTGGTCATGAGATATGACAAGTCAAACAGGAGAACCCATATCCAAAGAGGAAAAAATTGGTCTCTGGAGCAAAGCAGGAGTATATTTCTTCACAATGAATTTTTCCAAGAGACACTTTCATTCCCTTTTAAGATCGCCTCACCGATGGCTATAATAGATAAACAAGCGATTGCGGGTATCAGAGCTACTGCATTGCTTGTCTAATAATGTCTTAGAATCAGAGTTCTTTGGGTTGGAAGGGACCTT